>SKCR01004497.1:0-26153 GCA_019454045.1 Zanthoxylum bungeanum | reverse complement strand
TCATTTTTTGCTACATGATTTGTTACTTGTTATAACAATTTGATAGAAAGATGACTAGCATTGAGGCTGTACTGACTTTCCTGATCAATTTTCTGCATGTTTGTTCAAATGACTGAGAATTGTCACTTGCTTGACTCACTTCCATTTTTAAGTTTTTACACCTTGGTTGATATTTTGTTCTCATTGACTCACAAACTCGTTTTCTGTTTATCACTGCTACTATGTTATTTATATTTACTTGTTTTGGTGAACTTCTATTCTTCCATTTTCTTTAGTTCTTTGTACAATTATGTTGTTGAGTCACAGCAGATAATAATCTTTGACTACATTCAGATACAGTATGAAGAGTTTTACACAATGGACAGCGGTGTTTACTCATGGAAATGAAGGAGAGACAGCGGTGGAGAGCTGAAGAGGATGCTTTATTACTTGCATATGTGAAACAATATGGCCCAAGGGAGTGGAGCCTTGTATCACAGCGCATGAACAAAACCCTAAACAGGGATGCAAAATCTTGCTTAGAAAGGTGGAAGAACTACCTCAAACCAGGAATCAAGAAAGGATCCCTAACTGAAGTGGAGCAGCGTCTTGTCATCCGACTCCAAGCGAAACACGGCAACAAGTGGAAAAAAATTGCGGCTGAAGTTCCCGGTCGGACTGCTAAAAGACTCGGCAAGTGGTGGGAAGTGTTCAAAGAGAAGCAGCAGAGAGAACAGAAGGGGACCATCAGAATAGTTGATCCAATTGAGGAGCACAAGTACGATAAGATTCTAGAGACTTTTGCAGAGAGGCTAATTAAGGATCATTCATTTGACATGGCTACTTCAAATGGAGGTTTTATTCACACTGACCCATCTACCCCTCCAAATCTGCTTCCCCCATGGCTTTCGAATTCGAATGGGAACTCCAATATCAGGCCACCTTCTCCTTCTGTAACCCTGAGTCTTTCTCCATCAACAGTTGCAGCAGCTCCTTCAATCCCGTGGTTGCAGCCTCTGAGAGGGACAGATAATGCCCCTCCTGTTCTAGGAAATATGCCGCCACATAGCTCAGTCCCTATTTGTGGAGAGAGAACCTGCTGGTGTCTGAGCTGATGGATTGCTGTAGGGAGTTGGAAGAAGGGCATCGTGCTTGGGCAGCACATAAGAAAGAAGCAGCATGGAGGTTGAGAAGAGTGGAGTTACAGCTGGAATCAGAGAAGGCATGCCGGAGAAGAGGAGAAAATGGATGAGATGGAGGCTAAGGTGAAAGCTCTTAGGGATGAGCAAAGGGCTACTTTGGATAGGATTGAAGCAGAATACAGGGAACAAATTGCTGGACTAAGAAGGGATGCTGAAGCAAAGGAGCAGAAACTGGCCGAGCAATGGTCTGCGAAGCACTCCCGTCTTACCAAGTTTCTTGAGCAGACGGGATGCTGCAGACCGAGGCATTCTGAGCCCAATGGCCGGTGAGGACATCTGAATTTACCCAATTGGTGAAGTTGTACACTTTTATGTGGTCTGGCATGTTGTTTTGAAATTTGAATTTCATGTGTCGTTATGTTGTTTGATCATTCCTGTGGCAGTATGAGTGAAATTCTGCTATAAGATAAGATATCCATCTATAATTTTACTCTAATGGTGTTTATTACTAGTTTTTGCTTTGAAGTTGAACTGGTTGAAAGCAATGTACTTGGTTGTTACCTAAACCTGTTTGAAACATACCATCATTGATTCAGCTCTAAATAATAAGAACATTGAATGCTCCATATCCCACTCGGTTCAGCAATGATCTCGCATCTATTGAGAAAGTTCCAATCAGTGAGCTTCCAAGTATCTTTCACTGATTTGCTCCCCAACTCTGCATGGGTAACATTCTCTTCCTCAATACCCACATCTTTGACATATGGTAAGATTTCACCACAAAAAAGGGCCCTGGTTGTAGCAAAGTATATTTGAGACTTAAGAGAGCCCTCCATAGAAATATTTTCATCTTTGTAGCCACTGACATCCCCCAAACTAACCTCCCACCAGATTTTGACCTTCTGTCCGTAATTTTTTGATTTTTACTGACCGAATTTCAACCGAAAATGATAAAAATAATTTCCGACCAATTACCGATCGAAATATTACTGACCAAATATTCAGGCGATAGTCGGTCAATAATATAGCGTGAAAGATTTAATTTGGTGTCAGTTTATGCCGCCAACAAATACCGACCGAAACTTTGGTCGATAAATGATAATAAAATAGCGACATAATATTTCATTCAGACACCAAAGAATATTAATTGTTGACGGCTGATTTCGGTCTTAGGGGCAATAAGAGCTTTTTACTCCCGAGACAATCCTCCACCAACTATGAATTTGTTTTGTTTATGGGAAACCAAAAGCAAATTTGGCAAAAGATGAGTCAATCCCCACAGACGGCGCCAACTGTTGACGGCAGATTTTGGTCTCAGGGGCAATAAGGGTTTTCTTCTTATTGATTTGTTTTGTTGATGGAATTTGTTATAAAATAAGAGATAAAATGAAGAAAATAATACCTTGTAAAGCTGTAAGCTTTTCTTCTTATTGATTTTAGAATGAATCAATTATATAAGATTTGCTCTATATTTATAGAGATGGGGTTTAAGTTAATATCATTATCCCTAATCAATGTGGGATAAGCTAAAACATAAAATAAAGTGTAGGGGGCCATCTAATTTACAACACTCCCCATTGGGACCCATCACTTTAATTTTACAATAATTGATCTAACACTGCCTCATTAAAACCTTGCCAGTAAAACCCAATAGGACAAAAACCTGGTCGAAGGAAAAAGAGTACAATGCGCTTTAATCCAACAATATTTCTTGATGTCAATGATTATGCTCCCCCTGATGAAATATATCAGGATAATTTGCTCAGTCGGCGCATGCCAATGCTATATACAAGCTTCTCAAATGTTGATGTAGGTAAAGCTTTAGTAAATAAGTCAGCAAAATTATCGGTTGATCTTATTTGCTTGACATCAATTTGCTTGCTCTGCTGGAGCTCATGAGTATAAAAGAATTTAGGTGAGATGTGTTTGGTTCTGTCTCTCTTGATGTACCCTCCTCTGATTTGTGTAATACATGCATCATTATCTTCATATATAACTGTTGGAATATATGTGGCAGAATTTAAGTTACATGTGCTCTGAATGTGATGTATAAGTGACCTTAACCATATACATTCCATGCTTGCTTCATGTAATGCAAGTATCTCTGAGTGATTGGATGAGGTAGCAACAAAAGACTGTTTTGTAGATCACCATGAAATTGCTGTATTATTATAGGTAAAAACATACCTTGTTTGTGAACGTGCCTTATGAGGGTCAGAGAGTTATCCTGCATCAGCGTAACCAACAATGCCTGGATTTTGTGTTAGCTCATTTGAATAAAACAATCCCCAGTCTTTAATGCCGTGAAGATAACGAAAGATATGTTTGACACCATTCCAATGTCTTCGAGTTGGTGCATAACTAAATCTTGCCAATAAATTAACAGAAAATGCAATATCTGGTATGGTGCATTGAGCTAAATACAGCAAGGCACCAATTGCACTAAGATATGGTACTTCTGGACCAAGTATCTCTTCATTATCTTCTTTAGGATGAAATTGATCCTTTTTAGGATCGAGAGATCGGACTACCATGGGAGTACTTAATGAATGAGCATTATCCATGTTGAAACGTTTGAGAATTTTTTCAATATATGCAGACTGATGGATAAATACTCCGTTAGTTTTATGCTCAATCTGCAAGCCGAGACAATATTTCATTTTTCCCAAGTCTTTCATCTCAAATTCTCTTTTCAAATATTCAGCAGTTTTAGAAGCTATTCAGGAGTTCCAATTAAGTTCATATCATCGACATACTGCTATAATGGCAAATCCAATTTTGGACTTTCTAATAAATACGCATGGGCAGATAAGATCATTTATATATCATTTTTTCATCAAATATTCACTCAAACGATTATACCACATGCGTCCAGATTGTTTCAATCCATATAAAGATCGTTGTAACTTGATTGAATATATTTTACGATCAATTGATTTATATGCTTCAGGCATTTTCAATCCTTCGGGACTTTCATGTAAATATCAGTGTCAAATGACCCATACAAATATGATGTCACTACGTCCATAAGACGCATGTCCAATCTTTCAGAGACTGCCAAGCTAATTAAAAATCGAAACGTAATGGTATCCATCACTGGAGAATATGTATCCTCATAGTCAATACCTGGTCTCTGCGAGAAACCTTGTGCAACTAGTCGCTTTATATCTAATGATTTCATTTTGTTCATTACATTTTCGTACAAACACCCATTGTAACCAACGGGTTTGACATCTTCAGGTGTCTGGACTACAGGTCCAAATACTTCACGTTTGGCTAAAGAAGTCAATTCTGCTTCATTGCTTCTTTCCATTTAGGTCAATCGTGTCTTTGTCTACATTCATCGACAGTTTAAGGTTCAAAATCATTTGCAATTTCAGTAGCTACTGTATATGAAAACACATTGTCGATGGTTATTTCATTTCGATCCCACAGTTCTTGTATAAGTATAATTTGTAGATTTTTCCTCATTTTTGGAATTTTGAGCCTCTTCAGGGGTTGATATCTCTTCAGGGACTATCAGTTCTTCTGGAACTGGTGATTGAGAAGATGTGGGTATAGTCATTGCTCGAGCATTATTTTCAACAGGATCCGAATCTCTCATTTTCCTCTTCCGGGGAATAGTATCTTTAGAACCAAGTGGTCTACCACGTTTCTGACGTGCAATAGATGATTCATTAGCTGCATTTACACTAGATTGTTCAATAGGAATAACCCACGAGCTGGTGTATTAGCAGCTGGTATATGAGACTTGGTTACTTTTGCAGCATTTGTAAATGCATCTGGTAATTGATTTGCAATTTGTTGCAAATGGATTATCCTTTGCACTTCATTTTCACATTGGCTGGTGCGAGGATCTAAGTGAGACATGGTAGGAACTTTCCAAGAAAGTTCATGCCTTGCTTCTGGAGGCTTTTTCTTTCTCCTAATGGTGGAAAAATTGTCTCATCAAAATGACAATCTGCGAAACGTGCGATAAATAGATCACCCGTTAAAGGTTCCAAATAACTGATAATGGAAGGTGAATTAAAACCAATATATATCCCCAAACGACGTTGAGGTCTCATCTTTGTACGTTGTGGGGGTGGAATTGGAACATATACAGCACAACCAAAAGTGCGTAGATGAGAAATAACTGGTTGGTGACCAAGAACAAGTTGGATTGGAGAATATTGATGATAAGTTGTGGGTCTAAGGCGAATTAATGCAGCTGCATGTAGTATAGCATGACCCCATGTAGAAATTGGTAATTGAGATTGTAACAATAAAGTTCGTGCAATTACCTGAATTCGCTTGATCAATGATTCTGCCAATCCATTTTGTGTATGTACATGTGGAACTGGATGTTCAACATCGATTCCAACTGATGTACAGTAGTCATCAAATGTTTTGGATGTAAATTCACCAGCATTATCTAATCGTATGGTTTTGATTGGATAATCTGGGAATTGTACCTTTAATCTAATCATCAGGGCAAGTAGCTTGGCAAATGCAATGTTACGTGTGGATAACAAACAAACATGTGACCACCGTGCAGATGCATCAATCAAAACCATAAAGTAACGGAAAGGTCCACTTTGGTGGATGAATTGGTCCACAAATGTCTCCTTGAATCCTTTGTAAGAATGATGGGGATTCAAGGGCAATCTTAGATGGAGATGGGCGTATCACAAGTTTGCCTTGTGAGCAAGCAGTGCAATTGATCTCATTTGTCAATAGAATCTTCTGGTTCTTTAATTTATGCCCATTGGAAATTTTAATTATTCTACGCATCATCGTAGCTCCTGGATGACCAAGACGATTATGCCATAACGTAAACATCTTTGGATTATTGAACTTCTGGTTCATCACTACATGACTTTCTATTACATTTATGATTGTATAATACAATCCAGATGAGAAACTGAAGTTTTTCCAATATATATTTCTTACCTGAGATATTTTTGGTAATACATATATATCTATTTTGTTTTCATCTAAAGTTTCAATATGATACCCATTTCTGCGAATATCTTTGAAACTTAGCAGATCTACTGGACCTGCCTGAATATAAAACATTTTCAATGTATAATTTTGTTCTACTTGCTAATAAGATTATGGCTCTTCTAGAGCCTTCAATTAGGTCTACAGGACCAGATATAGTGTTTACCTTTCCTTCACGTAATTGTACGTCCAAGAAATATTTTCTATCTCGAAGGATAGTGTGTGTGGTTGCACTATCAGCCAAGCATATATCCCCACATTTATTTTTCGGAACAAATAATTTCTTTGAAGGGTCCATATCCTTGAAAGTAAAGTTCATGTCACATCAATATAATTCAAAATAATAAATATACAATAAAATATAATATAAAAATTAAAAACATCACATAAATATATATGAACCAAAATTACACACATATACTTAGAACTTCAGGTTCTCTTGAAAATCAATTTTCTGATCAAGAACTTTAAGTTCCAATCTTACATTATTATTTTGAATATCAGGTCCTAAAAAGGAATTATATTTCACAACTTTAATTTCCGATTGATAATATTAATATTTAGAACTTCAAGTTCATAAATATGCTATTAGAAATTCTGAACTTCAGATTCCATGGTAGATTTAAAACTGCAGGTTTTAATCTAAAATCTAATAATTAAAGTTAGAACTTCAGGTTCGTTAATTGTAGTGTAATTATAGAACTTCGAGTTTTATAATTATTTTATATATCTAGAACTACAGGTTCTAATCTAATAATTAATTAATTAATATAGAACTTCGGGCTCTAATTTACCTCTAATAGTTGATCACAATTATGAAAGAAATTAACATAAATTATAAAATGAAAACAAAAATACAATTTTTATTTTCTGATGTGGAGGATCCAAATTAATGGCAACCACAGAGCATACTCATAAAAATACAAAAAGCGTAACATAATGAATTAGAACTACATGTTCTAACTGTTGGGGTTGGTGCTCAGAGCGCCAATTCCTGGTTGTATTTCTTTTGAATACTTCTGTAAAACAATATTATTATGAATAATATATGCAGTTTCTATAATATAATCTATCTTATTAAATGGTAAAGACGTATTGACCTTAGAATGATTAGTCATGGTACTGTTGCAAAAGCGTCGCAACGGACATTGAGTAGTATCATGACGTTATCATTCTCAGATAGTTCCTGGTCAAGGTTTACACTACTTGGTCAGTAAAGTAAACCCGTTGAGACCGGTACATGTCGTATACTGGAATATATGATTCCAATGGTTTCTCAATGAACCATTAGTCTTGGAGACTAGTATAGACGTGTAGGTGTTTATAGCGGATAAACACTGAACGACTCACCGAAGATTCTTAATGAATGATACACCAGCGTCATAAGAATCTTCTCGGGTTGAGTAGCACTTGTGATTCTTAGACTTGAGATGCCATTGTGGGCACATGAGACATCTTCTACACTTAGATGGCAGTCACGTCACCGATCTATTCAGATCAGACCTCCGCTTGTTCGTTGGGAGTAGACCGATCCTCAGGGTGTCCTATGTGTATCAAGACAGGATCCGTCAGTTCTGTGTATCAGAGCATAGGTAGTCCATATGATTAGCAATCAGATAAAACCATGGGCCCGTGGTAAAGTTTAGAAGCTAGTTCTAAACATTCTTTTAGAGATTGCTAATGGAATAGTCGACTGGATAATCCCCATAGAGATTTGACGTTTACATATGTATCTCTGGGATTTATCTGGATACCTGTGACAGAGGAATTATACATTTGCCATGACCTCGACCTGTATGGTTTAGCGAGATTATCCGTGATCGTCATAATCTACGGGTGGATAGATTATGGACACGAAATTTGATTTCGTGACGGATATACCTGAATCTAGAGAGTCTCAATAATGAAACATACTCGTAGAGCACTAAAGCAACATTAATAAATAATATTGATTATTTATAAAGTCGTTTAAAGGTTAAACGCAAGATACGTGCTAAAGGGACTAGATAGTCATTTGCCTAATTATTGTGTATTTACATTTAATACTTGATTAATTTAAATACACATTAATTAATAGTCAAAATGAGTTATTTGACTTATATCCTAAATGAATATATGTTTTTAATATTTAATGTAAATATTATACATATATTTAATATATTTGTATTTGATTAATTAATTGATTATTTAATTGTTAAATGATTAAATTAATTAAAATATAAATATCTTACATTAGGATATTTGATGTAAATGATATTAGTTGCCTTTGTTGACTTAATTAAATATCTAATAAAGTGTTATTTGGATATTTATGCAAGTTGACTAAATTAAAGTGAAATGAAAATGAAATTACAAGACTTGTATATGTCATGGTGAAATTCGGCCAAGGCATTTCTTGTCCAAGTATATATTGTTTTCATTTAATTATTTATTCTTAACCTAATACACTTTACTAAAAGAAACTCCATTGAAGAAGCCAAAGGAAACTTGAGAAAAGAAAGACAAAAATCAAGAAAGCTTGGATTTTTAGTAAGTTTCTTGAACTTGCTATTAGTAAGGAAATTGTTCCTTAGGTTCTAGGCTTTAATATATGATATTCTTAGGTTATTTCTTTCTTTGTTCCTTGTGGTTTTTGTTGATGGAAGTTTTGATGGAGGTAAAGCATGTGTGATGAAGGAAGTGTATGACTATTGTAGTAATAAGCTTTCTTTTAAGGTTTTGGAAACCATATTGCTAATCTAGAGTTATTGACCCATTCTTAAATGACCTAGATTTGATCTTGATTGTTTCATTGTGTTGAGACTTGGATTGGATGGAAGAATGATGATTAAAGTAATTGATTTAAACTATTTGGTCTAATTTGTCCAATTTGAGGAAATTGAAAAATTAGGGTTCATGACCAATTCCAAATTTGGGGCTTTTCATATATGTTGTGTATTTGGATGTGTATATGATGCATATAAAGTTTCATGTTGATTGGATTACATCTTGATGTGTTTTGAAGCATGAAATGACAAAGTGCACAAATGGCACCCCTTTGGAGGCTCTCGGCCAAGAACTTGAAATTTGGGGATTTTGGTTGCTTTGGTGTTTTGATGTTTTGAACATGCTAAGTTCATCTTAGAAATGATTTAGAATCATTCAAAACTGATTTGATCAATTTCGGACTAAAATGGACAAAAATACCAAGTAAGGGTAATTTGGTAAATTCACCTAAATATGATTTATTGAATTTTATTTCATAATTTGATTATTGGAATATTAAATAAATATGTTTATTTAATTAATCCGAGAAAAAGTTTTGAAATCGGAAAATACGATTTTCCACCGCTTCCGCTGCGTTACCGGATCTAGCCCCTAAAAACCCTACACTAACTTTAGGATTGAAATTCAGAACTTCAGATTCTGAGTTAGGACTTAATTTTTAATACTGAGATTCAGAACTTCAGATTTTGAATTAGAATTACAGGTTCTAATATTGAGATTCAGAACTTCAAGTTCTGAATAAGAATTACAAATTCTAATTTTTTTTTCTAATTAAGATTCAGAACTTCAGGTTCTGAATTATTTATACTATAAAACTTCAAGTCGAAATAAAAATAAAAATAAGAATTTGGATATACTACAACTAGGCAACATCCATATTCAAGAACAAAAAAAAATAATAAACAAAATCAAAACGCGACTAAGTCGGATATCATGATAATCAAATTGAGGCTTCCGGCCCTATTTGGTGATAAAGATGGTTCGACTTCAAAGTCGGGATAAATTTACTCACAAACAGGCTTCGGGCGCTATTCACAACAAGAGGCAGTGGGCTGATGATGATACAGCCTGATGATGATGATGACTAAATTAATTAAGGCTTCAGGCTTTTGTCAATTCATGAGAGTTGCAAACAGAGGCTTGATCATTCAATCATGAATTCAAATAGTCACACGTCATCATCAACAAACACAAACATTGAATTCAATAAAGCCTCATGGCCGTATGAAATGATCAGCAAGGCTTCAGGCTTTTTTTATCACCATTTGTTTCATCATCAGGCTTTTTGTCCACTTGGTAGATGATAGTTTGACTTTTATGATTCAAAGCAATCAAAGACATTCAAATAAATCATAATCAACTTCAAGCTTCAGGCTTGATTTAAACTTGATGGTGATGAATCGGCGCATTTGATCATTGCCTTTGATCATGATGAACGATGCAAAATGATCAAAATCTAATATCATCATTGTCTGGACAAAGCCTATGATGCAATTCTCTTTATTAACAGATTTGCAAATTGTCTGCAAATTGGCTTCGATAGGTGGCTGATTTTTAGCAGATTGGCTTCTGGCCTTGTCTCGAATAATAATTCGTTTTAGGCTTCAGGCCTGATTTCGAATAATAAATATATATCGTGCTGATAACGTGTTATAAAATAAGAGATAAAATGAAGAAAATAATACATTGTAAAGCTGTAAGCTTTTCTTCTTATTGATTTTAGAATGAATCAATTATATAAGATTTGCTCTATATTTATAGAGATGGGTTTAGGTTAATATCATTATCCCTAATCAATGTGGGATAAGCTAAAATATAAAATAAAGTGTAGGGGACCATCTAATTTACAACAGAATTCAAATAATGATTTGAAATTTTTATTTTGCTTGACTTATCAACTATTATTTTTTGGGCTAAGCCTCTTATAATTAAATATTATGTTACATATATTTTATGAATTTTCACCTTAATAAAAAGTCTTTCTACTATGAGGAGAAAGAAGATTATATATGATCAATGACATAATTTTATGACAACGGTATTTATCATTTTATCTCAACTCAATTTTAAGTAAAATAGTTTGAACATGAAGTTCAAAGAATTATTATACAATGCATTGTTAATCAATAAACTTATTGAAGGGCAATAGTGAGACATGAATACGTGAACGCTTGAAGCTTGCCAAACCAAATATGACATGATATAATTTTGGAGAAGATCCAAATTAAAAATTATGAGATAACTAGGACATTATAAAATATTTGAATAGATTGTCACTAGAGAGGCATATATACTAATAAGTGAAAAAAAATTACCTATCCTTGAAGAGGAAGATTAATTTTTTAAATACCTAATAAAGACATGCACATGATAAAGATATCTGAATTATCCTAATATAGGTTGATATATTATAAATAATTAGAAATCTCATTGGGTACATATATTAGTATTGTTGAAAAATATATGATCAATAATATGTAGGTAAAAAGAAAAATCGAAATCGACATAATAATGTCAAAATTAAATTCAATTATTGATATTATGAAAAATATTTAGGATCCTAAATTACAAGAATGTGATAAAATATTGAAATTATATGATTGACTAAAATTGTAAGATAATTGGATATATAGTCTATATGATCAAAGACATAAAATTTATCGTGGATTCGTAGTTCATATGTCTGAAGTCGTAAAATTCATTCATAAAAAATGAAATATAGTTGTTATCTATATACATTTGTGAAAACTATAATTAAATTTGAAATGGATTTATAGTCTAGACATTTGAAGATGTCCGAAGATAAAGTACCTAAAGTATATACTTGAAGAATATAATTAAAATCTTTTAAGTTTTATTTGTTAAAAATATAATTATCCTAATGATATATGTTTATGTTATTATAGAGAATACTTATTATAAGTAATATATTCTAATATCCTATTTGTCATGTGATTTTACCAATTGAGTTTATAGTTTTTGCAAAATATATTGAAGATTTCAATATGAAAAAGGCTCATGAAGAGCTTACGAATTTATCTTTTAATTTATAGATTAAAATTAATCAAGAAATACTGATACATCAATAAATATTATAGAAATTCTTAAAATATTTCATATTGAAAAATTGGTGCGAATAATTATAATTCATTCTTTGGAACATGAAAAATTATAAATGGGTCATAGACTATCATATTTTATTGCAAAATATCTTGTTCCATATTGCATATTATGCAATATTTCATTGTTGTAATTGCTCATGGTAACCTTGAAGATATGAAATGGTGTGCAAATATATACATTTATTATGCAACAGATGATTAAGTTTTATTTAAGAAGATCAACACAATTAACAAGATGAATATAACGATATTCCTTCATCAAGATAGCTAAGTTATAAGTTGAAACTTTATTTATTCAAGTGATTTAGCAAATTATTTTACATAAGACATTATCAATCGGATGATTATAATGTCACGAGAGGAAGCATACTTATTAAATATGAGTTAACAACTTGAAGGAACCTATTGCATTGTACTCTTTTTCCTTCACTGGGCTTTTGTCCCAGTTACTAGGTTTTTCTTGCTGGTAATGGCTAGGAGTGGTGTAGCGAAGAAAAATATATTAACGCCATTACCCTCATAAGAATCACTGATTTTGGCACGTGCAAGATACTCCTAGCATAATACTATGTGTACATATTAAGTGCATAACATAAACACAAATAATCATGCTTAAAATCACCAAAAATAGAACATGTTTAATATGTTTTCTCATGCCATTTGAAAACAGAAATTATAAAAAAGCAAAGTGATTAAGATTTATGGTTTTCGAAGACTCTACCCACTCCAGCACTCCTTAGCACCTCCCTCGACCTCTACAACGAGTTACTCAAGTGTGTAGCCTCCAATAGTGCACACACCAAGAGTTGATCTTCAACGGCAAAGACTTTCATTTGAGTGGAAACAATAGTTCTTCAAGGTGCTAGCCAAGTTAGAATGCCTCATTTAATGTAGGTTATCTAGTGTCGATTCTCTATGAAGAGTGGACAGTTGAGAGCATCGATATGCTCAAACTAGATGATCAATTTCATTGCTTAGAGAGAGCTCAACACATGAGCAAGTCATTTTTTTTTCTTATTCTCTCTCCTATAGCACAAAATAATGTGCTATTTATAGAGTCTAAGGGATAACACCCTTATCAATGTGAAAGCAACTTTGAAATTGAATTCAAAACTTTGTTCACAATCTTAGGATGTTAACATATATCTTAGATAGCTTATGATAAGATGTGGTTGGGATTTGAACTCAAATTTTCGAACTAAATCATCATAATGTTCGAAATTCAAACACACTGTCACAAATTTGAAATTCAAATAAAATTTTGAATATGCAATGATCCTAATTAGACTTTGAGTGAACTATAAAATTTTAGAAATTTGAGTTAGCTTTTATGTCCAACTTGAATCAACTTAATTGGATATTTGAGTCAAACATTATAGTCCAAATACCAAACACCATCTAAAGAACAAAACTACAGTGACCTAATTTGAGTTTACCTTATCCCATTGCACCCCAATCCGAATCTAAGCACTCCAAAGCCACATTTGACTATTTTCAAACACCCATTACACTTCAAATGATTCATACAATAATCAAGCATATTGTAAATCATTCATTAATAATTTCCACAACAATCAAACATTTTGTTGGAGTTGGTGCTTGGAGCGTCAATCCAAATAATATATTGTATATTATATTTTATTATTTATTAATAAAATAACTATATTTTTATTTCAACCTTGTTAATGGTAATGTCATTATGCATATATAAATATGCTAAGAATGACATCGACTTTAGAATAATGATGCAGTAATACTGGACACTGGGTGGTCTGATATTGTGATAGTATTACTACTATAAACTATTCTTAAAGTAAAATATTCTCAGTCGTTGGTTTTGGAATATGGTCGAATTCCTATTGTTGGGGCGGATATGGAACCTCTAGGGTCGGATCGGAGCCCCACGTAGTGGAAATGGGTCTAACCCATGAATATTAGGTATGAGTGTAATTCTAAAATATTTAATGAAATACTATATTCCATTACGAGTGTATAAGAAGAAACTAGGGCTGAATCGGAGTTCGGAAGCTTCAGAACGAGAGGAAACAAGTTTGAGTGCGCGACGCGTGCGCGCATTGCGCACTGAACATTCAATAATTAATTATTTATTTATTTCATTTCAACCTTCAGCTCTATTTTGAGAGAGCTGAATGAATTAGAGTATTTTATCATAATTTCTTCTAATCTTCCCTAAACACTTCAAAAACACCCAAAATTAATTTTTAACGTCAAAACCAACATCAACAAATGTTATAGAACAAAAATCAAGTTTTTTAAAATATCAAATATTTTTATAAAAATATAAATTTATTATAAATACACACTTGCGTAAATTTTGAATCCAAAACACAAACCAAATTAGAATCTCATAATGAAATGACTCATGAACAATTCTAGGTCACCCAAAGGTGGTCAAGTAATTCTAGAATGGTAGCCTTAGCTCCAAGCTATAATCTAGAGTTCCAAACTCTGTCTATGTCTAACACAAACATTTTGACCCAATTACAAGCATATTGTGTTTATACTTCCAAAGCATCATAACGTAATAAATTAGCCTAATTTCAACATCAAGCTATGTTATTATGTATCTAATACATAATTCATCAATGAAAAACATAGCTTTAGAGAAGTTCAAACTTACTGTAGGACACAGAAACTGGGCGACGCATGCTGTTCCTAGGCTCGCGGCCTAGTTGGGAGTACGGAGTAGCCACGGGGGACTAAACCAGAGAGTAATGGAGTCGCCACCCGGTGTGAACCGGGAAAATGAGATTTAAGGCCGCACTCACCCGTCGCAAGGGAAGACCTCAAACCGTTGGGTTCGGAATGGTCCCTTACTTATGTCACTTGTAATAAAAGGATTTATGTAATAATTTAACCAGGCTTAAATAACATTTATTTCCAAAAATATCACGCTTCTAAATTCATATGCATACATCAACAAGTTCATCACAACATGCAACATCACATGGCAATCTCATGAACATATTTCAATCCTATGATATGGAAAACTAAGAACAACATAATCATGCTTGAGTACTATCTCATGAACCTATTAACCAAATAACATGCTAACAGCCTAATCATGCTTGAATACAATCCCAAGAACACATAGAATGGATAAATGCGGGAATACAAGTAATACGGTTGGCAATATAACACAAGAAAGATCAACCAAGAGGCAATTATGCATGAATATGATAAGACAGACTCAGTTCAGTGTGCGCGTTCGTGTAGCGTTCGTAAACGCGTTCGAACGGAAATGAAACAGAATGCTCACGTTCGAGTAGCGTTCGTAAACGCGTTCGAACGGAAATGAAACAGAATGCTCACGTTCGAGTAGCGTTCGTAAACGCGTTCGAACAAAAATGAAACAGAATGCTCGCGTTCGTATGGCGTTCGTGAACGCGTTCGAACAGAAATGAGACCTGATGCATGATAAGGCAAAAATGCATGCACGTTCAAGTTGCGTTCGTAAACGCGTTCGAACGGGAACAGACCTGATGCATGAAATGGGACGCAATACATAAACAACAAAATAAAGGGGCGCGGCGAAGTACTCTGCCGTAAAGGTGGCCTTTGGGGCTCTTGATCTCTCAAAGAGATGACCTTTAGACCAACATACTAAGCCCATGCGCGTCACATCACATCATGCATACAAACATAAAGACAATCATACTATTCTAAGTATGTCCGATTGAACGTGTCTTGCATCCAACCGAACACACATCAACCGGCGCGGCAAAGCATCGTGGTAAATGGCTTTAGCCCCTCCCCATAGGGGATCTCACATCGCACTTACTAACCCATGCGCTCGGTTGAATCATGCATACGAAAATAAAGACAATCATATCAAACTAGGTATGCTCGATTGAACGTATCTCGCATTCAACCGAACACACATCAATCGGTGCGGCAAAGCGTCGTGGTGAAGGATTTTAACCCCTCCAATTAGGGAACCTTTCATCGCACTTACTAAGCCCATGCACTCGATCATATCATACGGGAATAAGCAACATACAGAATTTAAATGACAAGAAATAAATAAACCAAACAACATAACACAAGAGAAGGTGCCGTTTACTCAAGTGGTACGTGGAGTTGTATCCCAAGTACAGACCGCACTACCGTCCATTCGAATTCGGCTACGGAATTTACGTCTGGGTTTCCATCCTATATACCACAAGAGACGACACTCTTCCATTTCATTCAAGCCACAACATGCATCCATAAACGACTCTCATGCGAATAGAATTCAATAATAATAAAAAAAACGAATGTAAACTAATGAAAAGGTACCCTCAGGTCTAACCTTTTAAATCACCTCTCGGATGTACGGTACACGATCGTCGGAAGGGTGGATGCTCCGCAACTCTCCCGGTTCACTGGTTCACTGTTCTCGTTCGTTGTCTTTACTGTTTTGAGTCGTCGTTCTCCGTCTTTTGCTATTGTTTCCTTGTGGTTTCGCTGCCGTTTCCTCTTTATCTTTTGCTTAGTGTTTTTTGGGTGTCTTCTTCCTGTAATTTTCTTGTGTGTTGTGTATGAGCTAGGGACTGGGGACTAGCGTTGAGAAGGTTGGTGAAGGGTTCTTTTTATAGGCAAAGGGTTGGGCTTGACAAGGAAAGGGATTTGGCTAATTAAAGAGGGATTTGATTTGGTGTTGGATAAGGAAAGCAAGGGATTTGATTTGGTTTGGTTAAGGGAAGTCAAAGATTGAGGGGGGACAAATCTTGGCTAGATAGGGAAGGTTGAATATTTGATTGGCTTGGTTTAGGAATACAATTTTGTAAGTTTGGGAATAATCTTATTAGATTGGGAATATATTGGTTGATTGATTTTAATTTGGTATGATTATATTTTGATTTAGTATGTGATTTGTTTAATTTAGGCATGATTTTAGTTTAAGTTGGTAATTGTTTATTTTATGTTTGGTATATGTTTTATTTAATTATTTAATTAATTTAATTATTATCTTATTTAGTTAATGTTTTAATTAATATTTATTTATTTAAATTGGGATGTGCTTTATGGGCTTTGGGGGGCTAATTGGGCTGGATGTGAGGCTAGCAGCAAAACCAGAATTACCGACACCGTTCGAAAGCTTCCTCGAACGCGGCACGAACGCCCGCAATCCGTTTGACGTTCGAACGTAAACACGAACGAAAATAGTGAACCTTGTTTATTCTGAATTCCCCCTTCCGATGTCCGTTTCCCGTGACCTCGTGACTTAAAAGGTAGTGTCTCCAAAATGAGACTCATCATAGGGACTTATGTGTAAAAATGCAGTGCCTACAGTCGCCCCCACGTTGATGGGACTTGCGTAATGTGCAACAGTGACAATCCTATCAAAGTTATGCAATGCATTTCTACTTACCTGGCTCGCCAGCTGCCACTTGACTTACCATGTGTTGAGTTGCGTTGATTTGGTGGTGAGGTGCTGCGACCCCTGGTTCATTCCCGAACCGTGCTTCCATTCTTGGAGTGCCATTCTCGGCCTGTTCCTTCCTGAACTGTATTGAGATGAGGCTTTATTCCTCCCGAGCTTTATTCCCGAACTGCTGACTGTGTAGAGATAGGGCTTTATTCCATGATTGTTTGGACTGTGGGCTTTATTCCCCGAACTGTATTGAGATGAGGCTATATTCCCCTGTACTTTGTTCCCGAACTGTTGCGATGAGGCTTTATTCCTCCCGAGCTTTATTCTCGAACTGTTGAGATGAGGCTTTATTCCTCCCGAGCTTTATTCCCGAACTGTTGAGATGAGGCTTTATTCCTCCCGAGCTTTATTCCCGAACTGTTGAGATGAGGCTCTATTCCCCCCGAGCTTTATTCCCGGACTATACTGATATGAGGCTTTCTTCCCCTTAAGCTTTGTTCTCAAACTATACTGATATGAGGCTTTCTTCCCCTTGAGCTTTGTTCTCAAACTATACTGATATGAGGCTTTCTTCCCCTTGAGCTTTGTTCTCAAATTGTGTTGATATGAGGCTTTATTCCCCTGGGCTTTATTCCCGAACTGTATTGACATGAGGCTTTCTTCCCCTTGAGCTTTGTTCTTGAACTTATACTGATATGAGACTTTCTTCCTCTTGAGTTTTATTCTCTGATCTGAGCTGACTGTGGCTTTGTTCTTGAACTGTATTGAATGCATGCTCTCTTCCTGAACTGAACTGAATGTAGGCTTTCTTCCTGAACTGAACTGAATGTAGGCTTTCTTCCTAAACTGTATTGAGTGTGGGCTTTATTCCCGAACTGTGCTGACATGAGGCTTTCTTCCCCTGAACTGATATGAGCCTCGCCCCAAGACTGATACTGATATGGGCCTCGCCCCCAGACTGATACTGATATGGGTCTCGCCCCCATGCTGATACTGATGCTAATATTGATGCTTCGGACTGGCTTTCATTTGCCGCTTTCTCTCTTTAAAACCTGTGAACACAAAACAAACACAAAACACAAAAAGGAATGCAAAATATGTTACGTGTATGCATGCATGCGTGAATGAGTTTCCTATCCCGTTGGGTTAGGTCTTTTGTCAATTCCAATGATGACCATTCTTCTCTTGGGGAAACTACTATTTCCACATGTCTTCACTGATTTGTTCTAGGAACCCGTTTCTTTCCAAGTCTAACAGTCCCACTGTCTCCATTTCCCAATTCCTGAATGGCTAACTTATCTTTTCTGCTTGCTTCTTTTGAGGATTCCCTACGTTCTGAGTATCACATTACCAAGATTGAACACACTCATGTTGCAAGTTTGAAAGTAATAGTCTTAGGCAGATAAATAAAATGATCGCCTTTATTATTGTTGAGGAAACGTTCGAACAAAATCAATGTCTTTATTAAAAGTGCAAGATAAACTAGGAGAAACAACAGTGCCTTCTTCTTCAGCCCATGGTTCTTCACCATTGTTATCCCTTATTCCTATGAAGCTGAGTGGTTGAGAGTTTGGAGGACAAGGGTTTCAGGTAGGCCAGAGTTGATCATGTAGTTGGGCAGGGGATTTCTGTGTGCGTTGGGTTGTTCTTTCTCTGGGTCGGGTATTGTATGGGCATCGATGAGGTTTTGGATTTCATGTCTGAGGCGGGCGCAGTTGTCGGTGTCATGGCCTTTTTCTTGGTGGAAGTGACAGTATAATTTTAAGTTCATGTGAGGTGGCACAAGATTTGGAATAGGCCTAGGTTCCAAAGGTTTTAAGAGTCCATGCGCCTTCAGCTTTTCGAATACCTTTGAAAGAGGCTTACCAAGGTTAGAAAATCGTCTGTTCTTAATGGCAGTGACTTCAGTAGTAGCAGGCATAGTCCCTGAATGTCCCTCAATATTCCTTCTGTTCTGTCCATAATACTTTCTGTTCTCGGCTTCCTCCTCCTCAATATCCATAACTGTCTCCATCAGCTGTCGAAAATCAGTAATCATCGAAGTCATTCTCCTCAGTTTGCCATAAATAGAGGGCTTGGTGCCCTTGATGATCATTTTGATCTGGTCCTTTTCTGAGGGCCGGGTTTGCATCTTCAGAAGCTGGCTCCTCCAGCGGTCCACATATTCCTTGAAATTTTCCTCCGGCTTCTGCTTGATATTTTCTAAGTCACGGAGTGACAAGTCAATCTCCAGGTCCATGACATATTGTTTTAAGAAAGCATCAGCTAGCTCCCTCCAATCTTCCTTAACCTGCTTGTCTAGGTTATGGTACCATACTACGGGTGCCCCCTCGAGTGACATCCCGAACATCTTTTGTACTTGGCGCTGAGACAGGCCAACTGAACTCATAACAGACACATACTGACGGAGATGCACCCTCGGATCTCCATTCCCATTGAACTTAGCCAAATCCGGCATCTTAAACTGTGCTGGCAACTGCTCCTCAAACTTCATTGTCTCATAATCTAGCAAATCTTCATTCTTACCCCTCATCTTGCGGGTAACGGATTCAACCTGATCCCTGAGTTTCTGTATCTCGGCCTGAGACCCAATCACTCTGTCTGTTGCATACTCTGCCATATCATCATCAAAAGTGGGGATATCATCCCCCAACCCATTCGGAGGCTCTTGAGCCTTACATTCTCCGAATCTCCCTCGGCACGGGGCACAGCCATATTTGTCATGGCAGTAGTCAAGGCTTGCAACTGTTCAGTAATCTTGGCGAAGCCATTTTCCAACTGATCTATCCGGGATACCTCAGTATCTGATTCACTCATGTCTGTTCTCGGTATTTTGGTGAGTCTTCCCTTTTTTCTAACCCAACGGGAATCTATGATGGCTTTCAGAACACAAGGGTTAACATGATGTATGTATGCATGATGTGCATAAGAAGTATATAACATATATTAAATCAAATAAAATTCTCAAACAAATCGGCCTATTATCATTTTAGAAGCTTTTGGGACAACTGTCATAAGAGTGAGCCCGTCCCAGTTTAAATGGCCTAACGAGTTCATATCTTATGGCAAAGAGCCCAACTAAATCCAAATGATAAAATTCCGAACACAATCATAAAATGGCCCATTGTTATTTAGAAGCCTTTTGGCCAAATCGTCATAAGATGTGTCCTTGTCCCAGTTTAAATGGCCCAACAAGCCCATATCCCATGATAAATGGTCCAAATGGATCCAAACAACGATGTTCCCAAACACAAGAAAGATGATGCAAACATGACATAATAATTTTTACAAAGTGGCCCATTAACATTTCAGAAGCTTTTGGCCTAATAGTCATAAGGTGCGAACTTGCCCCAGTTTAAATGGCCCAGCAAGCCCGCATTTCTGACAATAGTCCAACTGCATCCAAATGAGGATGGTCCACAAGCACATATTCAAGGAAATAATTGTTACTTTGGCCAACCCGGTCTATGGGTGGGTTAGTAAAAGTATAGACAAAGGCTCTCACCGGCGAAGGATGGCCCACAACTAGGTCTCCCCACTCAAGGGTTCGAGCAACCAAGTGAGCACACCTTTTTTTATACACTAAGGTACGTGCCAATGAGCTATGGTGTGTGACGGACTGTCAAATGGATTTCCCGTTGTAGATCCCCCAGAGGGAAGGTGGAGCGAGGCTCACTTAAATACCCAAGCCTCTTAGGCTCTTATCGCTTGTTGTCAGAAATAAACAACGAGTCCTCCAAATTAGTCCATCACAATAGGCTAACAGTAGATGGCTATCTAGGTGCCTTCACAGCTTTTCCTTCTAGAAAGGTAGTGAATAAAGGAAGACACCAAACCATTACCTAGCCTAAAAATGCCTTTGATTAAACCCTCACTTTATCCACTATAGACACGGTCAATTAAAACATAAATCCAATCATTACAAGACAATATTCGGGGCCGATTCTCTATCCCCAGTGGAGTCGCCAGACTGTAGGACACAGAAACTGGGCGACGCATGCTGTTCCTAGGCTCGCGGCCTAGTTGGGAGTACGGAGTAGCCACGGGGGACTAAACCGGAGAGTAATGGAGTCGCCACCTGGTGTGAACCGGGAAAATGAGATTTAAGGCCGCACTCACCCCTCGCAAGGGAAGACCTCAAACCGTTGGGTTCGGAATGGTCCCTTACTTATGTCACTTGTAATAAAAGGATTTATGTAATAATTTAACCACGCTTAAATAACATTTATTTCCAAAAATATCACGCTTCTAAATTTATATGCATACATCAACAAGTTCATCACAACATGCAACATCACATGGCAATCTCATGAACATATTTCAATCCTATGATATGGAAAACTAAGAACAACATAATCATGCTTGAGTACTATCTCATGAACCTATTAACCAAATAACATGCTAACAGCCTAATCATGCTTGAATACAATCCCAAGAACACATAGAATGGATAAATGCGGGAATACAAGTAATACAGTTGGCTATATAACACAAGAAAGATCAACCAAGAGGCAATTATGCATGAATATGATAAGACAGACTCAGTTCAGTGTGTGCGCGTTCGTGTAGCGTTCGTAAACGCGTTCGAACGGAAATGAAACAGAATGCTCACGTTCGAGTAGCGTTCGTAAACGCGTTCGAACGGAAATGAAACAGAATGCTCACGTTCGAGTAGCGTTCGTAAACGCGTTCGAACAAAAATGAAACAGAATGCTCGCGTTCGTATGGCGTTCGTGAACGCGTTCGAACGGAAATGAGACCTGATGCATGATAAGGCAAAAATGCATGCGCGTTCAAGTTGTGTTCGTAAACGCGTTCGAACGGGAACAGACCTGATGCATGAAATGGGACGCAATACATAAACAACAAAATAAAGGGGGCGCGGCGAAGTACTGCCGTATAGGTGGCCTTTTGGGGGCTCTTGATCTCTCAAAGAGAGGACCTTTAGACCAACATACTAAGCCCATGCGCGTCACATCACATCATGCATACAAACATAAAGACAATCATACTATTCTAAGTATGTCCGATTGAACGTGTCTTGCATCCAAAAGAACACACATCAACCGGCGCGGCAAAGCATCGTGGTAAAGGGCTTTAGCCCCTCCCCATAGGGGATCTCACATCGCACTTACTAAACCCATGCGCTCGGTTGAATCATGCATACGAAAATAAAGACAATCATATCAAACTAGGTATGCTCGATTGAACGTATCTCGCATTCAACCGAACACACATCAATCGGTGCGGCAAAGCGTCGTGGTGAAGGATTTTAACCCCTCCAATTAGGGAACCTTTCATCGCACTTACTAAGCCCATGCACTCGATCATATCATACGGGAATAAGCAACATACAGAATTTAAATGACAAGAAATAAATAAACCAAAACAACATAACACAAGAGAAGGTGCCGTTTACTCAAGTGGTACGTGGAGTTGTATCCCAAGTACAGACCGCACTACCGTCCATTCGAATTCGGCTACGGAATTTACGTCTGGGTTTCCATCCTATATACCACAAGAGACGACACTCTTCCATTTCATTCAAGCCACAACATGCATCCATAAACGACTCTCATGCGAATAGAATTCAATAATAATAAAAAAAACGAATGTAAACTAATGAAAAGGTACCCTCAGGTCTAACCTTTTAAATCACCTCTCGGATGTACGGTACACGATCGTCGGAAGGGTGGATGCTCCGCAACTCTCCCGGTTCACTGGTTCACTGTTCTCGTTCGTTGTCTTTACTGTTTTGAGTCGTCGTTCTCCGTCTTTTGCTATTGTTTCCTTGTGGTTTCGCTGCCGTTTCCTCTTTATCTTTTGCTTAGTGTTTTTTGGGTGTCTTCTTCCTGTAATTTTCTTGTGTGTTGTGTATGAGCTAGGGACTGGGGACTAGCGTTGAGAAGGTTGGTGAAGGGTTCTTTTTATAGGCAAAGGGTTGGGCTTGAAAAGGAAAGGGATTTGGCTAATTAAAGAGGGATTTGATTTGGTGTTGGACAAGGAAAGCAAGGGATTTGATTTGGTTTGGTTAAGGGAAGTCAAAGATTGAGGGGGGACAAATCTTGGCTAGATAGGGAAGGTTGAATATTTGATTGGCTTGGTTTAGGAATACAATATTGTAAGTTTGGGAATAATCTTATTAGATTGGGAATATAATTGGTTGATTGATTTTAATTTGGTATGATTATATTTTGATTTAGTATGTGATTTGTTTAATTTAGGCATGATTTTAGTTTAAGTTGGTAATTGTTTATTTTATGTTTGGTATATGTTTTATTTAATTATTTAATTAATTTAATTATTATCTTATTTAGTTAATGTTTTAATTAATATTTATTTATTTAAATTGGAATGTGCTTTATGGGCTTTGGGGGCTAATTGGGCTGGATGTGAGGCTAGCAGCAAAACCAGAATTACCGACACCGTTCGAACGCTTCCTCGAACGCGGCACGAACGCCCGCAATCCGTTTGACGTTCGAACGTAAACACGAACGCAGCACGAACGAAAATAGTGAACCTTGTTTATTCTGAATTCCCCCTTCCGATGTCCGTTTCCCGTGACCTCCGTGATTTAAAAGGTAGTGTCTCCAAAATGAGACTCATCATAGGGACTTATGTGTAAAAATGCAGTGCCTACACTTACCTAGTAAACTTGATGCAAAAATCCAATCTCCTTCTCTTTGTTGAAATGGTTGGAGAACTTTCAAGGTTTGCAAGCTTGACTCCAATCTTGAATCCAATGCTAGCAAGCTTCCTTCAAATATCCAATTTTGATTTCTCATAAATGAAATATTGTAGAGATCTCACAAAACTTCAATAAACATTTCTCTAACTTAGACTAATTTCTCTAATTCTAGCTTGTATTTAGCTTTCTCAAGCTTATTTAAAACATTTCTAAATCTTGTTATTTATAGCAAAACTTAGACATTTTTTAATTAATAAAAGTTGTAATCAACTTTTAGGTGGACTTAATCTAATTTGTCCAAATATATATAATTAGGTGTGACTAATCTCCAATGTCTACCACTTTGATTTAATCCAATTAAATCAAGACAAGGATTATGAAATGAATTAGTTCAATGTTTGCCACTTTGATTTAATCCAATTAAATCAAGCCAAAACTATATATTATTACATACTTACAATTACAATAATATCCTCAAATAGTAGAGATAATTATGATTTTATAATTAAGCCCTTGTGTAATTATTGAAATAATCCAATTAGGTCAAAGTAAATAATCAATGTTATCCAATAAAATTTGATTATCTTAGTTGACAATTATAATATCGAATATTATCTTTTATCAAAATTAATCAGCTACCCAAATGCTTAACGAGTACACTTTATATTGAGACTCTCTAAGTTCAGACACGTTCGTCATATAAGCATAGCTAATATGTTTGCAATTCCGCCACCTCCGAATTCGTGAAGAACACGAGCGACATTTCTGAACTATACAAGTCGAGGGCATCACATATGTTTAAAAATCCCTATGTCGTAGGCTATCCGAGTTGTGCTTAGGAAACATAGAATACACTGTCAAGTTTCCGAGGTGCACATCTCATGTCGACATGTCCACGATTCTTCATAATTGATGCAGTCCACCATAGGTGATCAACTTTGGACAAAGCTTTAAGAATCGTGACTTTACTCATATGGATACCTAAACCCCTTATGGTACACATACATGCCGACAGATCCTATCTTGATTCGCACTTGATTACTGAATGTATCGGTCCACACCCAACGAACATCTAGAGGTCAGACCATGAAAGGTTTCTGACATACATGGCATCAAAGTGTGGAGGATCTCACATAAAATCAACGTTATCCTATAGTCAAAAAAATAACATACGCTACTCGACTCGAGGAGATTCCTATTGACGGTGGTGTGTACTTCCAACTATTATGAATCACCTATGAGTCATTCAGTTTTCGGTCCAACCAATACCCACATGTCTATATGAGTTTCCAAAACTCATGGTACATCAGGTTAAACCATTGGAACTCCAATTCAAATATATGACATGTGCTAGTCTTCTAGGTAATATGAATTCGACCGTATTTCAAAACCAACGACAAAGAATATATATACTTTATGAATAATTTACAATAGTAATACTTATCCCAATGTCGGACCACCTAGTGTCCAGTATTACTACAAGACTATACTAAGGTCGATGTCATTCTTAGCATATCTATACATCAATCTAATACGCATAATGACAATATATTTAATAAGGTATGAAATGAAAATGTAGTTATTTTATTAATAAATAATAAAATATACAATTCGGATTGGTACTCAAAGCACCAACTCCAACACCTATGACCTAGAAGACTAGCACATATCGTATATTGAAATTGGAGTTCCAATGGTTTAACCCGATGTACCATGAGCAATGGAAGCTCGTATAGATATGTGAGTATTCGTTGGAGCGAATACCGAATGACTCATATGTGATTCCTAATGGTTGGAAGTACACACCACCGTTAATAGGAATCTCCTCGAGTCGAGTAGTATATGTGATTCTTTGACTAGAGGATAACATTAATTTTGTCCACACTTTGATGTTATATATGTAAGAAACCTTTCATGGTCTGACCACTAAATATTCGTTGGGTGTGGATCGATGCACTCGTTAATCAAGTGCATATCAAGATATGATCTATCGGCCTTTATGTGAACCATAAGGGGTTTATGTATCTATATGAGTATGTCACGATTCTTAAAACTTTTTCCAAAGCCGATCACCTATGGTGGATCACATATATGAG
>SKCR01004496.1:0-26509 GCA_019454045.1 Zanthoxylum bungeanum | reverse complement strand
GATCAGTTTGAGCGACCGCCATACGTTGCCAAGCACCGAGCAAATCGGCAGCAAAAAATATTGTAAATGGCATAATGCATGGTCCCATTCAACTAATATCTGTCTTGTTTTTCGGAATGTTTTGCAGGATGCTATAGAATCTGGACGAATAACGTTCGAGAAAAAGATGGCAGTGGACGACAACCCGTTTCCCAAGACAGTGGAATTAAACATGATCAACTCGAATTTTACCAAGCTGCCAAGATTCAAGTTGGTCCCAGATGAAGAACAAAATGGTCATCGTCCAAACGCTCTGGAAAGGATTAAAACACCCCAAAAACAGAAGGATCAACAAAACCTTTGTGCACGGTGCAAGAATAGTATAGAGTGGATGAGGGAGTTGAAAGACACTTGTGAAAGGCCCGTAAGGGAAGAGCCAGTAGCATGGCAGCCACAGACTTTTGCACCAAGGTTTTATGGCGAAAATTCAAACTTCGTCCAAAAAGTGAGGACGTTTAGGTCGAAAATTCATCGGCCCAATATATGGCATTCGTATCGAAGACCGTATTTGGGACAACGTCCAGGCAGAAACTATCCTCCCATAGACGAAATGACGAGGACGCAATTAAGGAGACACCGGAGAAATTATGGCTTTATGATGCACCAACAAGATGGGGTGAGGATCACAGGCCGTAGTCCCCGTGTTACGGAGAAATCGGAGGCCAATAACAAGGAGAGTGACGGTAAAGAAAGGAAAATAAAAAGCTGCGAAGAACGGACCAAGTTTGACAGACGAAAACTGGATGAAACAGACGACGAAAAGCCCCATATTGTCATTCAGTTTGGCAGCATGCCACCTGTTATGGCCAACCATTACTTGTTGTCCAGAGAATTCAAGGGGGACAACAGTTGGGAAGCTGGAACAAGCGAAGATGTCTATGAGGGTGATGAGGCAGAATTTGCAGCGCTTTCGATAACGGATAGGGAAGCTTCAGATGAGGAAATGACTGACGTAGAAGAAGAAATAGACATCAGGACCGAAGCCCGAAGAAATGGGATATCACATAATCGGCTTCTCAAAGAATTGGACGAGGCCGGAAACCATGCAATTGGAACGTTAGGAGAGGACTTGGGACGATCTCCATACCTTGTCCTATATGAGACGCCCAAAATAAGACGGACAATCACCAGGGCAGAAAAGCGAAGATTGGCCGTCAATAATGTCTCGCACAGTGCACCAGTCACGTTACCACCTTCTGGATGGGATACGAGAGGGGAAATACCTCGGGCCAGCGACGAGAGTGAGCAGATAGGCCTATCAGGGAAGGTGATATTCCCAAAGCCACCACCACAAATGACAAAGCACATGCGGCCGTTGTATGTAAAAGCAAAGGCTAATGGGATACCTGTCACCAAGGTGTTGATCGATAATGGGGCAGCCATTAATGCAATTCCGGTAAGGATGCTAGGATGTTTAGCAAAGTCAGAGGAGGACCTCATCCCTACGGAAGTGGTGCTAACGAGTTTCAATGGAGGAGAGACAACGGCCAAAGAGGTCGTCCCACTAGACTTGCAAGTGGGGAGTACTTCAAAAACAGTAGTATTCTTTGTTATAGATGGACCGAAAACATATAACATGCTCCTGGGACGAGATTAGATACACGACAGCCGATGTGTTCCTTCATCTCTTCATCAGTGCTTAGTTTTCTGGAACCAGAGAGACGAAGTGGAAGTGGTACATGCCGACAATAAGCCTTTCGCTGCAGAGACAAATTCGGCCGAATACTTCATGTACGAAGGAAATTACGGGCCGACCAGAGTCCTGACTAAATGGGAAAGTTCAACTATTGTGGCTCAAAATGATGAACCATACCCCGCAGGTCTGCTAAATGATTTGTTCGCGCAAACAAGGCCAATCATAGTGGTCTTTGGAGAGCCAACACGCAGCAATTTGAATAAAGTGCAGATAGAGTAAGGAACAAGCCGCCCTTGCGAGCACTAAGGCCAATCTAATGGCCTATGTAAAAGAACGAGGAAGTGAGGCCGAAGCTCAGGCTGCGATCTCGGCCTTGAGGGATAAACTATTAGCACACCAGACAAAAGACAGGATAAGAGAGGCATATGGGGTAGATTGTTTGCTGAAAAGAAGTCACAAGGGCGAGCGGGAGGACGAAAAATATGCTCTGAACGGACGGCATAGGGCGAGCATGTCAAGGGCACATGATGTATTGGATGAGGTAAACCTGGGAAGCGTCGACAATAAACGCATCACATACATCAGCAAGGAACTAGAGGCCCAGGTACACGAAAAACTGATCCATTTATTACAAGAATACAAAGATTGTTTTGCCTGGGACTACAATGAAATACCTGGTTTAGATAGGACGTTAGTAGAGCATAGGTTTCCAATCATGCCGAGCCATAGACCACACAGACAGCCTCCACGAAGGTTTGCACCCAATTTCATGCCCGATATTAAGAAAGAGGTTGAGCGCCTTTTAGAGGCGAAATTTATTAGGACGACCAGATTTGTAGAATGGTTGTCCAATATCGTCGCGGTCATGAAAAAGAATGGAAAAATAAGAATCTGCATACTTTAGGAATTTAAACCTAGCAACACCCAAATATCAATACCTCATGCCGACAGTAGATTCCTTGGTAGACTCCACGGCAAGGTATCAAGTATATTCTTGTATGGATGGATATGCGGGTTATAATCAGATTTACATCGCCGAAAATAATGTACATAAGACGGCTTTTAGGTGCCCAGGTTCGTTAGGGTGTTATGAGTGGGTAGTAATGTCGTTCGACCTAAAAAACGCTGGGGTCACTTACCAGCGGGCCATGAATTTAATCTTTCATGATATGATCGGCCAATTTGTAGAGGTCTATGTGGACGATATAGTGGCTAAATCTGTAACCATGGAAGAACATTTTAGGCAATTAGCAATGGCTTTTAAGCGAATGAGAAAATTTAAACTAAAGTTAAACCCTGCCAAATGTGCTTTCGGGGTGTGTGCATGAAACTTCCTAGGATTTCTAGTACACCAACGGGGGATTGAGATCGATACTAATAAATCTCGGGCAATCACTGAAGCTAAACCTCCCCGAAATAAGAAAGAATTGCAGAGATTTTTAGGGCAAATTAATTTCTTGAGACGGTTTATCTCTAATTGTGCAGGAAAAACCAAAGTGTTCTCCTCCTTATTGAGGCTAAAAGACAAGGACGAATTCGTCTGGACCGAAGAACATCAAAAGGCTTTTGACAGCCTAAAGAAATATTTGTCACAACCACCGGTGATGGTACCCCCTGTGCCAGGACGACCAATGAAGTTGTACATATCGGCTGAAGAACAGTCTATCGCTGGGATGATCGTGCAAGGCGACGATACGGACGTCGAAAGAGCCATTTATTATATTAGCAGACAATTGCTAAATTATGAATGTAATTATTCTCCAATGGAGAAACTATGTTTTACTTTGTATTTTACATGTACTAAACTACGAGCCTACCTTAGGCCGAATATAGTGTACTTAATCACTAAAGTTAATATAATAAAGTACATGTTTTTTCGTCCTATCTTGCATCAAAGAGTTGGTTTCTGGTCTTTATCAATATCAGAATTTGATATACGACATGAGCCCCAAAAGGCTGTGAAAAATCAAGCTTTGGCAGATTTATTAGCTGACCACCCCTGTTTGAGTACCGTCAGAGAAATAGAAATGGATTTAGACGAATGCAGTCTGAAACCGTGGACAATGTATTTTGATGGGTCCAGTACAACAAAAGGAGCAGAGATGGGGATAGTCTTAGTCATCCCATTGGGTGAATCGTTCCGTTTCTTAATCAGGTTAAATGAATATTGCATTAACAACCATGCCGAATACGAAGCCATGATATTTGGCTTGGAAATACTCCTCAATATGGGGGTAACACATGTGTCTATTAAAGGAGACTCGCAATTAGTGATCCAACAGGTAACAAGAACCTTCAAATTCCAAAGCCCATCAGTCATGGCGCTATTGGATGTGGCTAAAGAATTGATAGGTCAGTTTGACCATGCGGAATTGGAATACGTTCTGAGGGCGAAGAACGAAATGGCCAACAATTTGGCCCAAACGGCTTTCGGGTACAAGCGAGCAAACATAGATGGTATATATAGAAGCGACGAGGTAAAGCCAGCCCTGATACGATGAAAGAATGAGACAAATGTCATGGCCGTTGAAATTGAAAAGGAGGACGACTGGAGGAGCGAGATCAAAGAATTTCTAAAATATCCCGAAGGTGGGAAATATCGAAGGCTAGAGTTCAAGGCCTTGAATTATGTGGTATCAGGAGGTGTGTTGTATAAAAAACGCCAAGACGGCTTATTGTTGAAATGTGTAGGGCCGTCGGAGTCCAAAACTATCATGGCCGAGATACATGAAGGTGTTTGTGGGGCTCACCAGGCCGGAATAAAGATGAGGTGGCTGATTATACGGAGCGGCTATTATTGGCCGAAGATGGGAGAATCATGCATCTCATATGCCAAAGGATGTATTGCTTGTCAGAAGCATGGGCCCATTCAGAGGGCACCAGCAACTGAAATGATCCCCGTCATTAAACCATGGCCATTCATAGGATGGGCGATAGATTTGATAGGGAAAATATATCCTGCATCGAGCAAAAGGCATACTTTCATTATCGTTGCTACCGACTTTTTTACCAAATGGGTGGAAGCTATTCCGGTAGTGAAAATCTCCCAAGAGCAGATCATCAAGTTCATAAAAGAGCATATAATCCACCAATTCGGTATACCGCAAACAATAATGGTAGATCATGGCACTTCGTTAAATGGTGAGAAGGTAAAAAGCTTTCTGGCCGAATGCGGGATCGAGTTGGTAAACACCACTCCGTATTACCCTTAGTCAAACGGTCAGGCGTAATCGTCCAATAAAACCCTCAAGGGGTTGGTTCGGAAGATGGTGACAGACAACGCTAGGCGTGAGACAAATGTTTGAGTCAGACTCTATGGGCCTATAGGACGTCACCACGAACGAGTACTTCGATCATGCCATTTCAGTTAGTATATGGTCAAGAGGTCGTACTACTGTTGGTTTCTATTAAGGTCCCAAGATCATAGACAAGCATGAAATAAGTGCGAATACAAATCAACGAAGTCGCGGAATACTCACATTGATCGGTTGAGTGACGCGGAAAGCAACGAAACTCCATTTTCTGCATTCGACAGTAAGCAGATTTCCTCACTGTTTTCGGCCTTCAATCAACAAGAATCCAAGCTCCAAGCTTCGTCATTTGATTCCCGGCTCATTGGTGGACTTCCCTATCACCTTCGCATGTCTCGTAAGTGTGCTAGCACTTGTGATTTTGCCACAAAATCCCACTCTTGTGCTTCCCATTGCTCTCGGTTTTGAGCAAAACCAGTGAGCATTTTGCCCCTCCATGGGCGTGAATGATGAAGAGAGAAAGAGATGAGAGGAGTTGTGTTTGGTTGGAAGAAAAGTGTATCTAATACACAACATTAATTTCCAAAATTAATTACACCTATTCTCTTTCCAAAAGTCAAGCCTTTAAGGCTCCAACCACCAACATCAACTCCATCAATCCATCAATCAGTGAATAGCGACTGGCGTCAATCACTTAAAGTGAAAGACATCCATCACTTGATTGACGAATGATGTGACGCTAGATGCGACTAGTGATTTGACGATTGATTTGACTTGCGTACCGCACTCGAATTCGAAATGCGAATGCGCTCGCAAAAAATCCCGGGCTCGGGTTCGTTAATTCCAAATTAACGAATTTTCCGTTGCGTCGTAATTAAATGATTACGCCTAGCGAAATCACTATTCACGTCGCTAACGAATTAATTCTAAATTAACTCGTTCGCCCGAATTAAAATCTAATTTTAATTCCGCGTCGAAATCTAATTTCGTTTAATATATCAAATATATTAATTAATCGATTAATTCCAAATTAATCGTTATCTCTCTTTTAATGATATTTTATCCCAGATAAAATATCTCCGCAATTAATCCCAAATTAATTTTCTCTCTCTTCTAATTAATCCCAGATTAATTTAGAGTGCGAGTCATACGTCATCGGTGAATCTTTGGGAAGTGACTTATAAGATCCCCGAATATGTTGGCTGTAAATTCGGTCGTCGGACTATCCGAACACGTAAGTACCAAGTACTACGTTTATACCGATTTATAAGACAAGGTTGGCTTCTAGCAAAGCATCATGCCTACCCAATTCTCCAGAAATATCCTTACAGGAATAAATGATCTATATCTAACGTAGTATACGTAGTATTGTGTATTTCTGTCCAGTATCGGATGATCACGTGCTAGGTCTGGGGCTGGAATTATGTCTGCCCCGTACGAAGCACATGTCGGATGTCTGGTAACTAGTCTCTATAATCGGATAAACATGACCTTGTCATTTTATCTCGATGACTGCAGTACTTAAGAGTACTAGTACCGTATCCTACGTGACCATCATCTCCATATGACTGGAGTGACACTTCCGTCTTAACATCATTCCCAACACACTACGATTCTCAATATACCCAGCATTGGCGTACACAGAACCTGTTAAAGCCCTGGACGACCGCAACCAAAGTATATTGATTGTCGCAAGTATTAGCGGTGCAAGTCTCAAGTTAAGACCAAATACACCTACCCTGATTTCGGACTTCCATAGACACATAGTCATACTACCAATGGAATTTCGATGGGGTCTATCCAGAGCGAAGCTGTTTCCCGTACCATCGGTAAAACATAACCTCCTATTACACTTGCATGAGTATCATATACCCAAATATTTGAGAACTATGTCGTTGTGCCCTCACAACGCGCACAAGTGTAATACTAGTCTTTTACACATTTATCGATGTCCAATCTCGACAATGCTCTGACTAGGGATATTTAATGATTTATCCTTCGTGGACTGATACTGTCTCATATCATTCTCCGTCCAGGAACAAATCATAGGGACCTCCTATCATTTATACATCTAGGTGATCTAATCACAAATGATAAGAGTGCAATCTCCTTTGCCACATAGTTAATTCGTACAACAACACCATGATCTGTACAAATAGTGACGCTATGGGTCATAATTTTCCAACAATCCCCACTTGGCCTATAGCCAGTCATTCGAGTGTCTTACACCCGAACTATGTACGGTTGGCTCAAACTGCTGAGAAATTCTTTCGTCAGCGGATTTGCATGATTATCGTCTGATGCGATTTATTCGATCATCACATCGCCACGATGTATGATCTAAACGAATCAGATGAATATCGAAGTATATATCTGGATCGTTGATGAGACCATTAATTCTTTAGCCTGTGCTGACGCCTAGCTCAGCTGCTAACAGAATTATATCTAATCTAATTAGATTTGTTATCGACCCAGAAGGCTTCTATTGCTGCCTCAGCTGCAGCAATAACCCGCATTAGTTGTTTATTCGGAAACAGTATCTTGCTAGGAAGATTTCCAGCTCACTGTTCCGTTATTCAAACTCTGTAGTACCATTTGCAACTTATAGTCATTTTATCGGTTAGGAAACTTGCTACAGTGATCCCAGTCACTTCAAGTTCTCCATCTCCATAGACTAAGACAACATCCTTAGTTCTCTAAGATACTAACAGATGTTCTTAACATCAATCCAGTGACTATCACATGGATTGGGCTGTTTGTGATTTCATATGCTCAAAGCGTATGAGACACCAGGTCGCGTACATTTTCAATGTACGATTCCATGGAGAGTTTTCTCGAAAGACAAGCTTTCACCGATTATTTTTATGGGAATATCATTTCCAAGAAATGATATATTATCATTATTTATAGGACAACGATTGTCAGTGCGCTCCCACTAACCTTATTATATACACAAGAGTCATTTACGTTTTGAATTAAATCATAAGCTATTATGATTACATGAAAACGATAATTCCAAGAACCTATGCTTGCTTCAATCGAAACATGGATCGAATAACCCGCAAACCTTGTTTGCTAGTTTTGGTACGACAAAACCGACAGGATGTTGTAAACATCCTCCAAATGGTTTCCTTTTCAGGAAAGTGATTTTTCCATTCAGCTGTCATATTTTATAAATGAAACATGCAGCTTTAGCAAGCATTATCCAAATGGATTTACCGTGGCAATAGGTAAAAGGTTGAATCAAAATCAATACAATGTTGATAACGATACCTTTCCGCTAAAAGCCTAGCTTTATACGTTGGTATGTTGCCTTCCATGTATGTCTTCCTTGAAGACTTATACAATACCAATAGGCACAATGCCTTTGCGGTACATTAACTAGTATCCAAACATAGTTGATATACATGGAATCCATTTCGGATTCATGACACTTTGTCATAATAGGGAGTCGATACCTTGTATCACTTCCTCTTACGTAGTCAGTTAGTATACCTCAATAAGATAGACATCTTTATGAGGTGAGATCAGAAACCCATACCCCATGTTGTTTTCTGACTCTCTCCGACATACGCGGGTCTTGTGTATTCGAAGATTAATGGTATAGTCTCATCCTTGATGAACTATTTGTGTTCCATTAGGATTCGGTGCCTTGAATAGTATTACTCTGATTTCATCAAGTTATACTATCCTCTCACTTACCACTGCATATCGGTATTCCTCTTAGGAAACTGCATGGTGAACAACGATCTAATTGTTCTCTGGTGAGATGTTAAGTACTATACTAAAGGTATCCCTAGGATAACCTACAATTGGCATTTATTCAATTTGGGTTTTAGTTTGGTATCATCCAAACATATGCCCATCATACCCAAATTATCAGGAATGAGAAACCCGGTTTCCTTCCCGTTCATATCTAATATGATATCTGTCAAACAGATTTTTATGGAACCTTATTCTAAATAAGTTTTGCACTGTTAATGCTTATCCGTTGAAGGAAATGGTAGCTCAGAGCGACTCATGATTAACCTTATCATGTCTAACATAATTAGGTTACTCATTTCGGACACACCGTCATGATGACGTGTTCCAGGAGGAGTCCTCATTGAAAGAATATTATACTCTTTCAAGTATACTAGAAACTTATTGCTTAAGTATTTTCATTACGGTCTTACCGTGACGGTATAATACTTTAGCCGATCTGTTTGTCTATTTCGTGTCGAAACTTTAAAAGTTTCCGATTTGTGTTTCAAAAGAAACACATAACCACAACGCGATGCCACATCCGTAAAGGTCACGAAATATTCATATCCACATCTAGCTAGCTAGACATGGCCCCACTTGCTTCACTATGAACTAGGGCTAACAGATCGGTGGCATTTACACTTTTACCAAATAAATAGTGTTTTAGGCACTTTGCCCAATAAACTAGATTCGTAGACTTTATTTGAATAGAATCAAAACATTCCAAGTACCCACTCTTCAAAAGTGCGAATATACGATTCTTGTTTAATTACGTCCCAGACAACAATGCCACGATTAGTTCTTCTGATCAAATCAGTTTGAGCTATTGTTTGTCATGTTATATGATTGAGATATTATTTATATTCAAAATATAATTCTGTCATTCACATCTAATGTTTTATCTCAATATCATCTTTATATAATAAAACACATTAGTGTTCTAGAATATAAAGGTTCACCCGCAGTGAGTTAAACACTGATATAGAGATAATGTTTCTAGTCAAACTAGTTACATTATTGACCGGCGTAAACACACACGTATAACGCAAGCGCACGTATCGTTCAAGTAGTATAAAAATATCGATCCACGAGGACTTAATTCCTACTGTTGTTATTAATTATTGAATCTATTTATTTACAAATATCTAATTGAGGGTGAAGAGAATGATGTTTGATTGGTTGAATGTGGTTTTACAAAATAAATAAATAAAAAGACAAAAGAAAATACTAAGGAAAATAACAAAAAAAACACAAAGATCTAGGGTCGTGAATCATTCTAATATCATTTAAAAGATGAAGTGGTTATTTTATGTTTGTGTAATAAATCAGTTTACTAACCTGGAACACTAAATTATGCAAAAGCCTATGTCAATGGTCAGACGCAAATACCCAGTTTAACCCAATTGAACCATATGTCTATGTCAACCAAATTATCTGGATTCATTAAGTTTAAGTTCCAATTATGGCTACCCCCGCCCGACAGGTATATTCCTATCCTGTAAGGAAATCTATTAAAGGGTTATCTATCCTCAAGGAAGATCGTGGGCTATTAAGTCTAAGGCTGAAACCTAAAATCCCTATGTCTAGTTCATTTTAGATTTACCACATCAATCTTATTGGTGATCAGACAACAAGAAGCATTAAGCTTAAGACTTAATAAGTAAACCTTTAAATTACCCAAACTATAAAATAACCCCTTATAAACCGGTGATATTAGAATTCATCACAACCCCAGATAACTAACACATAACTAGGGCTAGTAACAACTTAAAAGTAAAAGACATAAAGTAAAAATACTGAAAAGTAAAAGACATAAAGTATAACTGAAAAGTAAAATAAAATAAAATGCTAAGGTAAAAGGAATTACTTTTACTACTACTAATTTAAATATCTCCCATAAAATAATATATAAACTTGTGATAATAATACCAACCGACCATATAGGCGGTATCCTGATTAAGTCAAATTAAGTCCAACCAGCCATAAAGGCGGAACCAAAATTAATTGCCAACCGACCAATCTGGCGGTATCCTTTATTAGTCAGGTTTAAACCAGATTAAAATAAAATTACCAATCGACCAATCTGGCGGTATCCTTTTTAAGTCAATATTTTAAATAGTGAATATATTATTTTTAAGGGAGATTAATCTAAATAGTAACAGTAAAAGAATTACCTTTCACCATAGCTGGAGAAGTTACCTCCTCATGGTAAATAGTAAAAACTGTAAAAAGTAAAAAGTAAAAAATTAAATTACTATTATTACAAAACGTAATTAAAATAAATTACAAAACTAAAAATTAAAAAAAACTAAAAAAACTAAAAACTAAAGAATCTAGAGAGAGAAACTCTCTCTTTAGAAAGAATTGAAGAGAGAGGAAGGTGCAATGAATTCTGAAATCTCGAGCTCAATTTATAGGCCTCGGTAGGATCCAGCGTCGCGACGCCAGGTCCTCAGCGTCGCGACGCCGGATTTGTCGACGTGGCACGCTCTGGTTCGATGGTTTGAAGATTCTGGATAAGATGATAAGGTGACATGTGGCAGAGTGGTTGGGGTTCAATTATTGTGACCCGTGGCGGCTTCTGATTGGTCGCTGAGATTCTTATCCGCCACGTGTCAGATAAGGATAGGATACTCAATTATTGATGCTGACGGGGCGCTGACGTGGCGACGACGTGGAGACACGTGGGAAAGAGACTGTCGGCACCATAGAATTGCGACACGTGTCACTTCCTGATTGGCTGATGATGATGTGGCACGACACGTGGCAATTTTACTTGTTGACTTGCTGACGTGGCTGGTGACATGGCGGTGACTTGGCGACGACGTGGCGATGATGACTATCGGCACCGTAGGATGCTGACACGTGGCACGACGCACGTTAGCAGATCGGCTGTGATGGTGACACGTGGTACGACGTATTTTAGCAAAGTCAAACTTTTCTCAGATTCTGATTTGTGGACCCGGCGCACGTTAGCACTGGTCGGCGCATTTTAGACGTCGCGACGCTGAACTCTTGGCGTCGCGACGCGCTTAAGACCAAAATATCCCTGTTGACGCATTTTTGTCCGTTTTTGCCCCAAATTGCCTCCAATGCTTTCCAAACTTTATTTTATCTACAAAATAACACAAAACATATCAAAACGTTCACAATACTCAAGAAACTATACAAAATATTAGGTCAATGAGTGGGAATAAGTGATATAAATACCACTCATCAATTATAACAGTTCCCTAATTTAAGTACAACACCTGAGGGTAATGCATAAAATTAGGTATCTACGGTTAAAACAGCGACTTTCGTCCCGTTTCCAATTCGCAGATAAATCTCAATTGAAGTCAGTATCCTGCTCATATCAGATTCTGAACATCAATATATTATATATATATATCACACTAAGTATCTAAAATCCAATTTTAATACTAGAAGTGAATATATTATGAAAAACACATTTGAAGTCGGAGCCTTGCTCATTTTCAATTCCTTCATGTCTGCTTTGTCCAAACGGCAGTCACGCTTCCGCGATCCCGTTTGCCACAATTTGCAGACATTTTGGGATATGTCCTTTATCTTCCAGAAGATATAATGATTTTGCCTTTGCCCTTTTCAACACTCCAGAAGCCTTTGGCCTAGCCTCGGCCTTCTAGAATATCGAAGTAAGGTGCGACTAGCGCTACTTGCCTTATTGCAAAGTTTGACTTTGTCTCCTTGAGAATAGTCATTAACCTTCCAAGAGTTAATATTGCAATTTAGTACTTCTAAAATCTAAGTATAGATTTATGAAGATCCTTCAATTTCATTATCATACTTTAAGGATCTAACCCTTAGTTTTGACAAAGAAATCAAGGAGTCTACTGCGGTAAGTATAATGGATTAAAGACTTAAGTTATCATTACAAAAATCTTCCAAAGATTATGCTCTACTATTTGCTTAACTCCGGGCTTAGGCATAATATGTTATTTTATCAAATAAAGTAACTTATTATTTTTCCAGGACCATGCTGAAATTTAATTCCCAATTTGAAAATTAAACCATTTAAATACATTTTCCTTAGGATTATGTTTTAAATGTCAATCTTTCAATTTATCTTGATTTTAATAGTCCAACTATTTAATCAACGATTTAGGTACTATTTATAATAATGATTACAATAGTCCAACTATTTAATCAACTATAATTTAATAGATTAAAATCAATTATATTGATTACTATGATCCAATTATAAAATCAACTATAAATGAATAGTTTGAATACAGTCCAACTGTTAATTAAAACAACATTTAAATATTAGTCCAACTACCATTTAATTTATTTGATGAATGGTATTTGAATGAGTGCGTATGGCAAGTAATTAAACGAGTATTGCAAATTCAATTCTTGCCTCCCATTATTTTTCGGCGAGCCTCTAACCCTCTGTCGAGTACTCGGGAAACCGTGTTTCCTAGTGGGCTAGGATCCCGTTAAATATCACACAATCTTGACTTTAGCCAACAAATTGTATGATAATTAACTAGGTAGATCTCTAAGATCGATTGGATCCAATCCAATTCCTAGATCCGGTAGGGGGACATCCAAGTCCAAAACATATATCTTATATATGCCAATACATCCAATGTATTACCTAACCTTTTTCCTCTGAATCAACTAAGCCTTGGCTTTGGCACAACAAACTTAGTGATCCCAGTCAAGCGCGACCCATTGACCATGGAAAGCTTTGTAATCAATGTCGATGGACAAGAAGTGGTCTTGACTTTGGCCAACAAACCACAACTTGGACAAGACACTGACATGGAACAAAGCTCTCGTGATTCAAACACATCTCGACGGACAAAGGCCTTGACTTTGGCCAACAAGCCAATGCCAATCTCGGATCTTGAGTGAGAATCACTCAATGGAAGAAAAAAACGCTTAATATTTTGCGAGGGTTTTTCGAGTGCAAATTGGCAACCAATTTATTATCTTTGTTAAGGTCTCATCATCATACACCCTTAAACATGCATTCTAAACACATAATAAAGCGCATATGAAAAATAATAATGATATGCGGATGGATACTTTACACATTGATCCTAGATCAAATCTCTCCCTTTCTCTATCCCGCTAGCACAAGTATTTACTTCTACCCGTTACACTACACTTCTAAAGAAACCTCATTTACATTGAGGGGAATAAGTGAGAAGAGAATACAAAGAATAAAGAGGTAATGAGGCTGGACACGCAGGTCCAATTAATAAATCAAATTTATTACAACAATTTCTAAAATTGTCCCACCCAGCTAATATCCATCCGATATACATTATTCATGCATCGCAACCATGTATTCACACCAGCATGTTATCAATCAATCTAATCAAATTAATTAATCTGATAATTAGTGATCATCCAATGTCCAAACAACGATTTGATTTTGTGCGAGTTAAACGCGTTTTGCGAATAAGTACTTAAAGTACGAATTCTCGAATTAAATTAAACTACAACATTAAATCCAATTCAATTTGTATTTAATTCTAATTCACTTTTTAATTCCAAATAAAATACTACATTTTAATTACGAACCTTTACGACTTAAATTCCAAATTTAATCGCTACGGGTCTCAAAGCCCGATTAACGTCAAACGTCAATTTAATTAAAGTCCAATGGGCTATTAATTAATTTCTTAAGGCGTGGACTTTTGGTCAACTCGGGTCAAACCGAATAACCAAAATCCAATCCGGGAATTACCATAAGCCAGAAAGAATCAATTTTGGCCCATTAGGCCCAATTAAACTTTAAAGGTCCATTAAGTCGCATTTGGGCTTTATGGATGCAGTTTTGGGCCCAATTGGATCCAACCAATTTTGGCTAAACCCAACTTTGTACAACAAAGCCCAATAAGCTCATTTACAACATTAAAGCCCAAATCCAATTTTAAGGCCCAATTAATTAAATACAAAAAATCCAATTTCACATTTAATTGACCTAAAGTGTATTTCATGATTAATCACCCAAAGTAACATTTCTAAAACATCAATTTATACAATTAATCATGTTCATTTTCATCATCACATGTCCAACACATTTTGATTAAAATCAAACCCAATTTTACATGCTACATGTCTCGGCAATATAGGGCATTTTATGTCCGATTCGAATTCAATCAAATTAAATCCAATTCGACATTAAATCAATATCCGCAAATGATTCCAATTCATCCAATGAACAAAAAATCAAAAAATTCCAAGACAATTAAGGCACCAAACTCTCGGCCAACATAAAATTTTAGGGAAAAAATGATCCAATCACCATTTCATGAAATTGATCCAATCAATCTTCAATTCAACATGTTTTAAGCAGACTCAATCATCCAATTCAACCAAATCATGCTTGAAAACATTTTACCCAAATTTTAAGCTCTAAACTTTTTCATGCTCAAACCTTGCTCTAGATGCCATTGTTGGTTTCTATTAAGGTCCCAAGATCATAGACAAGCATGAAATAAGTGCGAATACAAATCAATGAAGTCGCGGAATACTCACATCAATCGGTTGAGCGATGCGGCAAGCAACAAAACTCCATTTTCTGCCTTGGACTGCATTCGGCAGTGAACAAATTTCCTCACTGTTTTCGGCCTTCAATCAACAAGAATCCAAGCTCCAAGCTTCGTCATTTGATTCCCGGCTCATAGGTGGACTTCCCTATCACCTTCGCATGTCTCGTAAGTGTGCTAGCACTTGTGATTTTGCCACAAAATCCCACTCTTGTGCTTCCCATTGCTCTCGGTTTTGAGCAAAACCAGTGAGCATTTTGCCCCTCCATGGGCATGAATGATGAAGAGAGAAAGAGATGAGAGGAGTTGTGTTTGGTTGGAAGAAAAGTGTATCTAATACACAACAATTAATTTCCAAAATTAATTACACCTTTTCTCTTTCCAAAAGTCAAGCCTTTAAGGCTCCAACCACCAACATCAACTTCATCAATCCATCAATAAGTGAATAGTGACTGGCGTCAATCACTCAAAGTGAAAGACATCCATCACTTGATTGACGAATGATGTGACACTAGATGTGACTAGCGATTTGACGCTTGATTTGACTTGTGTGCCGCACTCGAATTCGAAATGCGAATGCCCTCGCAAACAATCCCGGGCTCGGGTTCGTTAATTCCAAATTAACGAATTTTCCGTTGCGTCGTAATTAAATGATTACGCCTAGCGAAATCACTATTCATGTCGCTAACGAATTAATTCTAAATTAACTCGTTCGCCCGAATTAAAATCTAATTTTAATTCCGCGTCGAAGTCTAATTTCGTTTAATATATCAAATATATTAATTAATCGTCATCTATATTTTAATGATATTTTATCCCGGATAAAATATCTCCGCAATTAATCCTAGATTAATTTTCTCTCTTCTAATTAATCCCAGATAATTTAGAGTGCGAGTCATACGTCATCGGTGAATCTTTGGGAAGCGACCCATGAGATCCCCAGATATGTTGGCAGTAAATTCGGTCGTCGGACTATCCGAACACGTAAGTACCAAGTACTACGTTTAACCGCACATGTCGGATGTCTGGTAACTAGTCTCTATAATCGGATAAACATGACCTTGTCATTTTATCCCGATGTCTGTAGTACTTAAGAGTACTAGTACCGTATCCTACGTGACCATCATCTCCATATGACTGGAGTGACACTTCCGTCTTGACATCACACCCAACACACTATGATTCTCAATATTCCCAGCATTGGCGTACACAGAACCTGTTAAAGCCCTGGACGACCGCAACCAAAGTATATTGATTGTCGCAAGTATTAGCGGTGCAAGTCTCAGGTTAAGACCAAATACACCTACCCTAATTTCGGACTTCCATAGACACATAGTCATACTACCAATGGAATTCCGATGGGGTCTATCCAGAGCGAAGCTGTTTCCCGTACCATCGGTAAAACACAACCTCCTATTACACTTGCATGAATATCCTATTCCCAAATATATGAGAACTATGCTGTTGTGCCCTCACAACGCGCACAAGTGTAATACTAGTCTTTTACGCATTTATCGATGTCCAATCTCGACAATGCTCAGACTAGGGATATTTAATGATTTATCCTTCGTGGACTGATACTGTCTCATATCATTCTCCATTCAGGAATAAATCATAGGGACCTCCTATCATTTATACATCTAGGTGATCTAATAACAAATGATAAGAGTGCAATCTCCCTTGTCACATAGTTAATTTGTACAACAACACCATGATCTGTACAAATAGTGACGCTATGGGTCATAATTGTCCAACAACTACCGGTAGAGATTAATATTGAATCCATTAGGGTGATGTTGCAAAAGGAGTTGACAGAGGAAGATTACAACGAAGCAATGATCGAGAATTTGCTAGATTTGGACGATGTTAAATGCGATCTACTGAATCGTTTAGAAGCACAAAAGAGAAAAATGGCCAAGGAGTACAATCTCAGAGTCGTGGCTAAATCGTTCAGAAAAGACGAGTTAGTATGGAAAACTATATTGCTAATTGGCACTAAAGATCCGGCATATGGCAAATGGTCGCCTAATTAGGAAGGCCCATTCGAGGTAAAAGACGTGTTACCAAACGAGGCCTATCATTTAAAAGATTTAAACAGAAGGGTACATCCTAGGGCGATAAATGGAAAATACTTAAAAAATATGTGCCCTCACTTTGGGAGCATGAAAATGTAATGTCTTTGCAATAAAAAACTAAATACAGTAGTAAAATAATGTATTTCCATTATTAAGGGACGAAAACGTCCTCAAAATTACAAAGATCGGACGATGTAACGTCCTATAAAGCATCATTGGCTATGGCCTGAAGACCGCCGAAAATCCCTGGGTGACTCCTTTATGGCCGAAAACGTCTCCCTCCTCAGACGCCATTCCTTTTGTACCTTCAAACCCGCTGTCTCCAAATCGGCCAAGCTTTTCTCAAAATCAATACGGGCCAGACCTTCATACTCTGCCAAAGATGTGTCCATCTCCGTCACTTGGGTAGCAATGGTCCTCCTCTTAGCCTCTTTTCTCATACGACTCTCCTCAACAAGGCGATGGATGTCCTGTAGTTGTCGCTCTAGGTCCAGGAGAACCGATTCCTCGGTCACCATTTCATTAGTGGTCTCCCTCAGAGCCTGTTGAAGGGCATCGAGAGAACCACGAAGCGTTTCTTTCTTTATTATAGCAGAGTGAAGCCAATCCTTTGACTGTGTATGTTGCGATACCGAGAGATAAGGGTCACTATATCGGCCTGCAGTTCTTAGAGGAAGAGCCGATCATTTACTGATATAGGTAAGGTATGAAGGGCTAGTAGACGGCTTAATTCAGAGGAATTTTTGTCCAACTGGGAAATGTGTTCTGGCAGAGCGGCCTGACCAATCTCCAATGTAGTAAAAGAAGCATATTGGCCGATAATTTCTTGAAGGACCTCCAGGTCCGTACTGGTACCGACCGAAGGCGAAGAATGCCGAAATGGAGCAGAAGACAATCGTCCAAGGTGATCCAAAATGTTCTGGACCGATTGCAGTAGCGGGTCAGACGCCTGTATACAAAGGAAAAATTAGCAGATGTAAACCAAAGTCATGAATTAGAAGAAGAAAGAGAAAAAGATAGACTTACCACCCTAGAACCAGAGCTAGATGGCCTATCCACCGATGCTTCAAACACCTCAACTTGCGGCCGCACAAGTTCTTGCTGAAGCGAAATATCTGAGGATGATGGATGCTGGGGGGCAAGAATTGACGGCCATGCGGCCTGAGGGGGCGACGACCGAGCAGGAGAATGTTGTTGCAGGATGGGAGACTCTGCCCGATGGGGCGATGATCGTTCAGAAGCGGCAGACATTTGAACTGATGAAGCAGAAGCTCCAGGTAGAGTAATCAAAGATTGGGGAGCCGAAGGTGATGGCTATTCAGGCGCAGAGAGATCTTTCGATGAAAGCACCAGAGACTCCACTTGAGGAGGAGAAGGCGGAACAGCCGAGGACGACGGCTGTGCAAAGGCCGATGTCTGATGCACTGAAAATCCCAGAGATGCTGCCTGTGGCGTTGAGTGTTCTGTCGTAGTGGTGGGCTGAGCATCTGCAAGAGAATCAGAATCGAAAGAATCAAAAATGTAAATGACCTTCTCTTTCTCATAAATACGACGAAGTGCGTCGTCTCTGTACATAGACCGAGCCTCCTCTAATAAACTCCAATTCGGCCAAACTATAAAGGCCGTCTACGTCCCTATAACTCCCCCTAAGCCCTGCGGCAGACATCCTGCGTGCTAAGGGGTAAAGCTATTTAAGATGACGCCAAAGAGGCCCATCCGGCCAAATAGGTTATGGCACTTCGGCCTCGTCATCCGGGTCCTGCACGATTTGTACAGGATCATCCGAAGATGGACGTTCAAATAAAGGATGGTTTCTCGGAATTTCCTCAACCCTTGGACGCGAACTGCCAAATTCTGTATGTGGCTCCGTACCTTGGGGATCGGCTCCGGACGAATCACCGGTAATGGCTGTTCCGCCCTCTTCTGGCGTGTGCCCCACGACTGGAGCCTCGGCTGCTTCATCCTCATGTAGTGGGAGCTGCACAATCGGCACCTCAGCAGGTCCCACCTCCTCGAAACCAATAGGAGCTTCAGCCCCCTGAGTTTGATCCGTTTCGGGCATCGCAGATGGTAGTTCAATCCTAAGCACCTGCACAAAATACAAAATTAGAACCTCAATTTACATCAAACTCAAAAGAAGACGAGCTTCAAACTCGTACCTTAGGACGACGTGTAAGTGGCACGTCTGAATCCGAGCTTCGGCTGGGGGAGGGCTAGTTCCTCTTGGCGAGCTTTATTTTCTTGGGTTTGGCCGTCTTAGTTGCCTTTTTCGACCCCGTTGGCTCAGAAGACTTTGGGGACAATGGGATAGTAGGAAATACCCTCATAGAAGGCAGAGAAAAAAATCGTTCATGGGCAGGTGATGAGTGGTATTTATATCACTTATTCCCACTCATTTGACCTAATATTTTGTATAGTTTCTTGAGTTTTGTGAACGTTTTGATATGTTTTGTGTTATTTTGTAGATAAAATAAAGTTTGGAAAGCATTGGAGGCAATTTGGGGCAAAAACGGACAAAAATACGTCAACAGGGATATTTTGGTCTTTAGCGCGTCGCGACGCCCAGACTTCCGCGTCGCGACGTCTAAAATGCGTCGAACAGTGCTAACGTGCGCCGGGTCCACAAATCAGAATCTGAGAAAAGTTTGACTTTGCTAAAATGCGCCGTGCCATGTGTCACCATCACAACCGATCTGCTAACGTGCGCCGTGCCACGTGTCAGCATCCTACGGTCCCGACAGTCATCATCGCCACGTCGTCGCCAAGTCACCGCCATGTCACCAGCCACGTCAGCAAGTCAACAAGTCAAATTGCCACGTGTCGTGCCACATCATCATCAGCCAATCAGGAAGCGACACGTGTCGCAAATCTCTGGTGCCGACAGTCTCTTTCCCACGTGTCGCCACGTCGTCACCACGTCACCGCCACGTCAGCGCCACGTCAGCATCAATAATTGAGTATCCTATCCTTATCTGACACGTGGCGGATAAGAATCTCAGCGACCAATCAGAAGCCGCCACGTGTCACAATAATTGAACCCCAACCACTCTGCCACGTGTCACCTTATCATCTTATCCAGAATCTTCAAACCAGCAAACCAGAGCGTGCCACGTCGACAAATCCAGCGTCGCGACGCTGAGGACCTGGCGTCGCGACGCTGGATCCTACCGAGGCCTATAAATTGAGCTCGAGATTTCAGAATTCATTGCACCTTCCTCTCTCTTCAATTCATTCTAAAGAGAGAGTTTCTCTCTCTAGATTCTTTAGTTTTTAGTTTTTTTTAATTTTAGTTTTGTAATTTATTTTAATTACGTTTTGTAATAATAGTAATTTAATTTTTACTTTTTACTCTTTACAGTTTTTACTATTTACCATGAGGAGGTAACTTCTCCAGCTAGGGTGAAAGGTAATTCTTTTAATGTTACTATTTAGATTAAACTCCCTTAAAAATAATATATTCACTATTTAAAATATTGACTTAAAAAGGATACCGTCAAATTGGTCGGTTGGTAATTCATTTTAATCTAGTTTAAACCTGACTAATAAAGGATACCGCCAGATTGGTCGGTTGGCAATTTAATTTTGGTTCCGCCTTTATGGCTGGTTGGACTTAATTTGACTTAATCAGGATACCGCCTATATGGTCGGTTGGTATTATTATCACAAGTTTATATATTATTTTATGGGAGATATCTAAATTAGTAGTAGTAAAAGTAATTCCTTTTACCTTAGCATTTTATTTTATTTTACTTTTCAGTTTTACTTTATGTCTTTTACTTTTCAGTATTTTTACTTTATGTCTTTTACTTTTAAGTTGTTACTAGCCCTAGTTATGTGTTAGTTATCTGGGGTTGTGATGAATTCTAATATCACCGGTTTATAAGGGGTTATTTTATAGTTTGGGTAATTTAAAGGTTTACTTATTAAGTCTTAAGCTTAATGCTTCTTGTTGTCTGATCACCAATAAGATTGATGTGGTAAATCTAAAATGAACTAGACATAGAGATTTTAGGTTTCAGCCTTAGACTTAATGAGCCCACGATCTTCCTTGAGGATAGATAACCCTTTAATATGATTTCCTTACAGGATATGAATATACCTATCGGGCGGGGTAGCCATAATTGGATCTTAAACTTAATGAATGACCCACATAATTTGGTTGACATAGACATATGGTTCAATTGGGTTAAACTTGGTATTTGCGTCTGACCATCGACAGAGGCTTTGCATAATTTAGTGTTCCAGGTTAGTAAACTGATTTATTACACAAACTTAAAATAACCACTTCATCTTTTAAATGATATTAGAATGATTCACGACCCTAGATCTTTGTGTCTTTTGTTATTTTCCTTAGTATTTTCTTTTGTCTTTTATTTATTTATTTTGTAAAACCACATTCAACCAATCAAACAATCATTCTCTTCTCCATTTAATTAGATATTTGTAAATAAATAGATTCAATAATTAATAACAACAGTAGGAATTAAGTCCTCGTGGGTCGATATTTTTATACTACTTGAACGATACGTGCGCTTGCGTTATACGTGTGTGTTTACGCCGGTCAAGTTTTTGGCGCCGTTGCCGAGGACTTATATTTCTTGAGTTGTTAATTTTGAAGCTATCTAATTTACTTGTATCTAATTTTCTTTTTCTGTAATTTTTATTTCTTTATTATATTTTCAGGTGGTTAAAAAATGGAACACTACTGGGAGATTGAGAGATTACGAGCTTTACAGAGACAGAACACCCCACATCTGGGAGCAACAGTCCGGTTTTCTGAGGCCTGTTGTCCAGCCCAACAATTATCACTGGATGCCAGAACCAAACAATATATCTACATTTGCTCAACAGAACGAAATGGGAAGATGTGTAATATGTGATAGTAACCACCCGAGCGATCAATGTATATACCTTTCAGAGTGGCAGAATTTTCAGAATCATTCAAAGTATGAAAAAACCATCACCTTTTCCATCTTATCCACCATCCATATGCGATTTTCACACAACAACCAGAACCATCAGAGAAGATCAGTTGTTAAACATGCTCAAAGATATGTTCGAGAAACAAAAGTTGGATGAAATGCTTGAAACAAGCCAGAAACAATTTGAAAGTATTCAGAGACAATCAGAATTCATTCAGAGGATGACAGATCAAATGAGACAATTCACAGAAAACCAGAACTACATACCTCAAGAAACAGTTTCAGATGACACTGATGAAGCCTTCGAGTACCAATCATTTCACAATGACACTTAACAGAGGAGGAGGCTGAGCAGTATCAACAACAGAGGTATCAGTTCAGGAGCCCGAACCGGCAAAGTCTCGATTTGATTTTTTATTCTGACTCTGACGAGGAGGAAGTTGATCTATTTGTACCAACTGCACCAACAACGAAGGATCAAACTTTCAATCCTCAAAATGAAGATCTTGGAGCATGCTTTACCATGATGTTTGAAGAAGATCTCCTGAACCATCCATTCCAGTCGTATCAGAGGATGAAAACCTAATGTCAGAAACATCTTTACATCCTCAGGCAGATACTTATGGAGCATGTATTTCACAGATGACAGATAAAGAATTGAATATGGAAATTTTAAAATCATCTGTGAAGAAAAGGTGGAGCAAGAAGCAGAGCAAATGGAGGAGCAAATGTCTGACCTTAATAAAGATCCAGAGCATTCAGGAGAAACATCGCTGTTTTGGGGAGTACAAATCAAAGATATCACCCAGAAGCTTGACAGAATGGAACTTCCATTCCAAGTCAAGCACCATATAAGACCTCCTGATTTTCTTTATTTCTTTGCAGGAACCACTGGAACAACAAGGAGCAAAAAGGTGGCACGAGCACTGAATGGGACAAAACTCTTTTTGCCACCTTACTTGGAAGAGACCCTTCAAAAGCAACGCTCACGGGATTGTTTTTGGATCGGACATCTAACCGACATTGAAACCTCCTTAACAGATGAATTTCAGTCACGTCTGGCTGAAGACGAAAAATTTAGCGCTAGCAGGGAGGCAACCCATGCAATTTGTTGTAATTTTTGTTTTATATTTTGGTATACATGTTGTAGAATTTTTTTTAATTTTGTGTGTTATTTTTGTAGGGAAAAGCACAAACGGAGCATTTTTAGACAGAAGGAATGTGTTTGGCAATCAAAGAAAAAGCTAATTCATTTTGATGGCTGAGTAAGGAATGGATTCTTGAGACACATCCTAATGGATTTATTTACCAAACGTAGCGTATTGCGTACACAATTCCGTTGTCTTAATTATTGCTTTGATTCGCTTTTCTATTGTAATATCTTTATTTTCGTAGACAGGATCCAGACTTTTTGACCTTTCACGATTTCATTTGTGTTTAGCTAACAATCGTCCTTTGGAAGATATTAGTGCTATTATTACTCACCCTTTTTCAGGTACTATAAATTCACCAGTCATTACACTTTTGAAGGCATCCTGAGTTGAAAAAGAAATTCAAAAAAAAAATGGAAGCCACTTCAAGAAGACGAGTTGAAAACATCTGCGTGTTTTTGCGGTAGTAGTGTTGGTACTAAGCCACATACGTAGAGGCAGCACAGGATTGGGTCGAGTCTTAGCAGCAAGGAATATGCACTTAATATATGGCGGAGGCAATCTCGACTTATGGGGATCGTTTCAAAGGCTGTACAGGAAGGAGGCAGTAACGTTTTGGGAATCATCCCAAAACCTTTGGCAGAGGCAAATCTTATTGGATCATCAAACGGAGAGGAACTATCGTGTCAGGATGTCTGAACGACTGGTAGAAATGATTAACCGTGCTGATGCTTTTATCGCTTTGCCAGGTGGCTTGGGTACACTGGAGGAAATTTTTATAGTTCTATCTTGGGCGAACCTGAACATACACCAGAAACCGCTTGGACTGCTGCAAAACGTTGATGGATTTTATGATTTTCTTTGTGTGTTTCTTGATGATGCTCGGAGAAATGGGTTCGTGTCAAAACCTATGAAAGAACTCCTCTTCACTGCCAGAACTGCTCCGGATCTAATAGACCAACTCATAGCCTATGAACCACAATTTGACCCTATCCTTTCAAAGATAAATTGGTCCGAGGACGATCATGGTAAGAGGCGTCGAATTAATCTGGATCTTAACCTTTAATTTCCTGTAGATTTCAGGTAACCAGGTACGACCTTCTTAACTCTCCTTTTACTATTTAAGACATTGGGGACAATGTCTCATTTTGGTTTGGGGGAGGGAATTAGTTGATCAGTACCTTGTTTTTAGTTTGTGTGTTATTTTTATTTTTAGTCCAAAATTTTTCGAAAAATACAAAAAAAATTGAAAAATTTTCAAAAAATTGCAAAAACATTTTGTGTTTTTGTGTTTTTATTTTGACTAAAAAAGTGAAATTGGTAAGAGATAGCTGAGTAAGGAGTTTCCATCCTGAGACGTATCTCAAGCCTATTTTCGAAACAAGTTAATTTTTGTTTATTTCCTTTTGAATTATTTAATTTGTGAATTCTCCTTAAAACGGACTAAAATGGATCTTCATATGCTCAGTTGACAGATATTATCAACATATATAGTAACATATGGACATGAGCTAAATTGAAAAGTTTGTAATATTCAGTGCTCTATTTAATAATTGGAGGAAGCATCTCAAAAAGCAATGGAGTAAAAAAAAAAAAAAAAAAAAAAACGTCTGAGATCCAGGTTACTAAGTCTGTAAGGGTGTTTTAACACCTAGTGCCCTAAAGCCAACTGGTTTGGGAGTAACTGGCCCAAACTCGCTACATGGATCAAAGATGCTGCAAAAATATATATATCTGAAGTCTGAGTAAATAAGTCCGTAGGGGTGTCTTAACACCTGGTGCCCTAAAGCCAACTGGTTTGGGAGTCACCGACCCAACACTCGCTACATAGATGGAAGATACTGTATATAAATAAAAAAAAAAATCAAAGAAAAAATCAGAAAAAAAAAATTATTCCATTGCTCCAAAAAGGTGTAAATCTGATAGAACTTTAGGACAAAAATATTACTCCTTATCAACTGCACTTATGACTGTTGTGGGCAAAATGAGTTGATTAATATTTTGTTGGTGTGTATATGGAGAATGGTAAAAAAATCAATCGAGAATTTACTTATTCGGTAATTTAGAATGAAACAAAACAACTAGTAACTTGGAGTAAAGTTTTCACCTGATTAGTCACTAACATCTTATTCTCTTTTCGCTTGTCTTTTTGCTTTTGTGTGCATTAGTTTTAACTAACTTTTTACTTTTGTAAAATGTTTGTGGGTATCATTGCTGTAAGCCCTCACAAGACTACAACTCGTCCACTAGGGACACCTAGGGGTTTAAAGGCTTGTTGCATACGCTAAATGCAATCGTGATCCCTACGAAAGTGGCTTAGTTAATTTATTTTCATGTTATTTTATTTTATGTTTTGCTCGAGGACTAGCAAAATGTTAGGTTTGGGGGTGTGATGAGTGGTATTTATATCACTTATTCCCACTCATTTGACCTAATATTTTGTATAGTTTCTTGAGTTTGTGAACGTTTGATATTTTTGTGTTCTTTTGTAGATAAAATAAAGTTTGGAAAGCGTTGGAGGCAATTTGGGGCAAAAACGGACAAAATGCGTCAACAGGGATATTTTGGTCTTTAGCGCGTCGCGACGCCCAGACTTCCGCGTCGCGACGTCTAAAATGCGCCGAACAGTGCTAACGTGCGCCGGGTCCACAAATCAGAATCTGAGAAAAGTTTGACTTTGCTAAAATACGCCGTGCCACGTGTCACCATCACAACCGATCTGCTAACGTGCGCCGTGCCACGTGTCAGCATCCTACGGTGCCGACAGTCATCATCGCCACGTCATCGCCAAGTCACCGCCATGTCACCAGCCACGTCAGCAAGTCAACAAGTCAAATTGCCACGTGTCGTGCCACATCATCATCAGCCAATCAGGAAGCGACACGTGTCGCAAATCTATGGTGCCGCCAGTCTCTTTCCTGTTCCCACGTCGTCGCCACGTCACCGCCCCGTCAGCCACGTCAGCATCATAATTGAGCATCCTATCCTTATCTGACACGTGGCGGATAAGAATCTCAGCGACCAATCAGAGCCGCCACGTGTCACAATAATTGAACCCCAACCACTCTGCCACGTGTCACCTTATCATCTTATCCAGAATCTTCAAACCAGCAAACCAGAGCGTGCCACGTCGACAAATCCAGCGTCGCGACGCTGAGGACCTG
>SKCR01004495.1:0-26483 GCA_019454045.1 Zanthoxylum bungeanum | reverse complement strand
GGGAGGCAACCCATGCAATCTTTGTATGTATTGTGATTTGGTGTGATTTAATTTTGTGTGTTTAGTTTTTGCAGATTTAGTCATTACAAGATGGAAGAAGCTCTCACAAATCTTCACAGCAATTTCCTTCTCCCTCAAAATTCTCTGATGAAAGTTTACAAAGCTCGCTTGGAAAGGATGACTACTGACATCCATGGTATTCCTAATGACATTCGTTGGGTAATCGAAGCAAGAGTTCGATTAGGCAGGTGAATATTCTGATTCTTTTACTTCTTATTTGCCTGGATTTGGAAGAACACATATTCAAAGAAACGAGAGCAAAGAAAATGGGTGTTTGTTTCAAATGTGCACGTTATAATTGTATACTCGTTGTCGTTCTTTAGGAATGGTGTCTAATAATCGCGAAGACAAAATTAAATTCATTAGGGATGGCTTGAGTAAGGAGTCTTTAGATGATATATCTTTAACTCTTGAGACGCATCCCAGTGGATATGTTAATATAGCCATTCACAAATTACATACACAATTCCAAAAGGAAAGACAGCTGTTAAGTCTCGGGAATCTGACTCAAAAGACCCTGTTTGCCAATTTATAAGAAAATTGGATGGGAAGCTTGTCCCTGACGCATAGACGTCAATCAAGCCGTTACTTTTCTTGTAAATATTATATCTCTTTGTCTTTTCTTAATATTGTGATTTGTTTTGATGTTTTCTTTTATTTTTCTCCGACAGGATCCAGACCTTTTTGACTATCACGATATTAATTCGTTACTAATCGTCCTCTGGAAGATACTTGTGCTATTATTACTCACCCTTTTTCAGGTACTATAAATTCAGCCCGTCATTGCACTTTTGAAGGCATCCAGAGTTGAGAAAGAAAAACATAAAAAATGGAAGCTACTTCAAGCAGACGAGTTGAAAATTTCTGTGTGTTTTGCGGTAGTAGTGTTGGTACTAAACACAATACGTAGAAGCAGCACAGGAATTGGGTCGAGTCTTAGCTGCAAGGAATATGCACTTAATATATGGCGGAGGAAATCTCGGACTTATGGGGATCGTTTCAAAGACTGTACAGGAAGGAGGCAGTAATGTTTTGGGAATCATTCCAAAACCCTTGGCAGAGGCAAATCTTATTGGATCATCAAACGGAGAGGAACTGATCGTGTCAGGTATGTCTGAACGACTGGTAGAAATGATTAACCGTGCTGATGCTTTTATCGCTTTGCCAGGTGGTTTGGGTACATTGGAGGAAATTTTTATAGTTCTATCTTGGGCGAACCTGAACATACACCAGAAACCGCTTGGATTGCTCAATGTTGATGGATTTTATGATTTTCTTTGTGTGTTCTTGATGATACTCGGAGAAATGAGTTCGTGTCAAAACCTATGAAAGAACTCCTCTTCACTGCCAGAACTGCTCCGGATCTAATAGACCAACTCATAGCCTATGAACCACAAGTTGACCCTATCCTTGTTGGATATTATGACCCATAGCGTCACTATTTGTACAGACCATAGTGTTGTTGTACAAATTAACTATGTGACAAGGAAATTGCACTCTCATCATTTGTGATTAGATCACCTTAGATATATAAATGAAGAGAGGTCCCTATGATTAGTTCCTGGATTGAGAATGATATGAGACAGTATCAGTCCACGAGGGATTAATCATTAAATATCCCTAGCCGGAGTATTATCGAGACTGGACATCGATAATGCGGAATAGGCTAGTATTGCACTTGTGCGCGTTGTGAGGGCACAACAATATAGTTCTCATATATTTGGGCATTGGATACTCATGGAAGTGCGATAGGAGGTTGTGTTTCACCGATTGGTACGGGAACAGCTTCGCTCTGGATAGACCCCTCGAAATCCCATTGGTATTATGACTATGTGTCTATGGGAGTCCGAAATCAGGGTAGGTGTGTATGGTCTTAACCTGAGACTTGCACCGCTAATGCTTACGACAATCAATATACTTTGGTTGAGGTCGTCTAGGACTCTAACCGGTTCTATGTACGCCAATGCTGGGTATATTGAGAATCGTAGAGTATTGGGTGTGATGTCAAGACGGAAGTATCACTCCAGTCATAGTGGAGATGATGTCACGCAGGATACGGTATTAGTGCTCTTAAGTGCTGGCCGGCCATCGGGATATTATGACAAGGTCATGTATATCCGATTATAGAGACTAGTTACCAGACATCCGATATGTGCTTCGGACGGGGCAGACACTTATCCAGCCCCAGCCCTAGCACGTGACTATCCGATACTGGGCCGATATACACGATACTTGGTATACTACGCCTGATATAGATCTTAAATATTCTTAGATGAATATGACCGGAGAATTGGATAGACTTCGTGCTTTGCTAGAAGCCGATCTTGTCTCGTAAATCGGTAGAACGTAGTACTTGGTACATACGTGATTCGGATATTCCGACGACCGTATTTACTGCCGAATTATCCGGGGATCTCATGGGTCGCTTCCCGATAATGCACCGATGATGCATAACTCACACTCATTAATAATCTGGGATTATATAGAAGAAAGAGAAAATTAATCTTGGATTAATTACGGAGATATTTTATCTGGGATAAAATATCGTCTAAAAGAGAGAGAATGATTAATTTGGAATTAATCGGTAAATTAATATATTGGATATATTAAACGAAATTAGATTTCGACTCGGAATTGAAATTAGATTTTAATTCGGGCGAACGAATTAATTTAGAATTAATTCGTTAGCGACGTGAATAGTGAATTCGCTAGGCGTAATCATTTAATTACGACGCAACGGAAAACTCGCTAATTTGGAATGAGCGAACCCGAGCCCGAGTGTGATTGCGAGCGCATTCGTATTTCGAATTCGAGTGCGGCGACGCAAGTCACATCAAGCGTCAAATCATTCGTCACATCAAGCGTCAAATCAAATGTCACTTTGAGTGATGTGATTGATTAATGTGATTGATTGATTGAAAGACTACATGTCACTTTGATAAAGTGAAATGAATAGTTGATGGTTTTATGTGGAATAGTGTTGGTGATTGAGAAAGCCATTTCCATTTGGTTTTATTTGATAAATAAAATGGTAAATGCTTTGTATTTTTCTTGGAAAATATATAAAGGTTTTTGGAAAATCTTTTATCAATTAATTACACATTTCATCTCCACCATTTTCTCTCTCACTTCTCACGCCCAAAAGGGCTGTTTTCACTTCTTCTTCACAGCTCACTGCCGTGAGCCAAATGGGAAGCAATGAGTGTGTTTTGTTGCAAAACACAAGTGCTAGCACACTACGAGACTTGCGAAGGTGTTAGGGAAGTCCACCCATGAGGCGGGATCCATCGGACGAGGCTTGAAGCTCCGTTTGTCATCTCAAATTTCTGTTTTTGAAGGCAGTGGACTGCTGCAGTTTGGGCGTGAATAACAGTGGGTTTTTGGCCTTGATTCGCCTTCAAATCGACTCAACCGATCGATGTGAGTATTCCGCAACTTCGTCGATATGTATTCGCAATGTTTTTCATGCTTATAATCGATCCGGGACCTTAATAGAAACCAACAATCCTTTCAAAGATAAATTGGTCCGAGGACGATCGTGGTAAGAGGCGTCGGATAAATCTGGATCTTAACCTTTAATTTCCTGTAGATTTCCTGTAGATTTCAGCTAACCAGGTACGACCTTCTTAACTCTCCTTTTACTGTTTAAGACATTGGGGACAATGTCTCATTTAGGTTTGGGGGAGGGAATTAGTTAATTAGTACCTTGTTTTTAGTTTGTATGTTGTTTTTATTTTTAGTCCAAAATTTTTCGAAAAATACAAAAAAAAATTGAAAAATTTTCAAAAATTACAAAAATATTTTGCATTTTTGTGTTTTGACTAAAATTGTGAAATTGGTAAGAGATAGCTGAGTAAGGAGTTTCCACTCCTGAGACGTATCTCAAACCTAATTCGAAACAAGTTATTTTTGTTTATTTCCTTTTGAATTATTTAATTTGTAAATTCTCCATAAAATTGAGTAAAATGAATCTTCATATGCTCAGTTGACAGATATTATCAACATATATAGTAACATACGGACAAGAGCTAAAATTGAAAAGTTTGTAATATTCAGTGCTCTAGTTTAATTGGAGGAAACATCTCAAAAAGTAATGGAGTAAAAAAAAAAAAAAAATCTGAGATCCGGGTTATTAAGTCTGTAAGGGTGTTTTAACACCTAGTGCCCTAAAACCAACTGGTTTGGGAGTCACTGGCCCAAAGCTCGTTACATGGATCGAAGATGCTGCAAAAATATATATATCGGAAGTCTGAGTAATTAAGTCCGTAGGGGTGTCTTAACACCTGGTGCCCTAAAGCCAACTGGTTTGGGAGCCACAGACCCAACACTCGCTACATAGATGGAAGATATTGTATATAAATAAAAAATAGAGAAAAAATCAAAGAAAAAATCAGAAAAATGAAAAATTATTCCATTGCTCCAAAAAGGTGTGAAATCTGATAGAACTTTAGGACAAAAATATTACTCTCTTATCAACTACACTTATGACTGTTGTGGGAAAAAATAAATTGATAAATTGATTAATATTTTGTTGGCCATGTATATGAAGAATGGTAAAAATAATCGGAGAATTTACTTATTCAGTAATTTAAAATAAAACAAAACAACTAGTAACTTGGAGTATAAGTTTCACCTGATTAGTCACTAACATCTTTATTCTCTTTTCGCTTGTCTTTTTGCTTTTGTGTGCATTAGTTTTAACTAATTTTTTTTACTTTTGTAAAAATGTTTGTGGGTATCATTACTGTAAACCCTCACGAGACTACAACTCGTCCACTAGAGACACCTAGGGGTTTAAAGGCTTGTTGCATATGCTAAATGCAATCGTGATCCCTATGAAAGTCGCTTAGTTAATTTTATATTCATGTTATTTTTATGTTTTGCTCGAGGACTAGCAAAATGTTAGGTTTGGGGGTGTGATGAGTGATATTTATATCACTATTTCCCACTCAATTAACTTAATATTTTGTATAGTTTCGCGAGTTTTGTGAACGTTTTGATGTATTTGGTGTTATTTTGCAGATAAATAAAGTTTGGAAAGCATTGGAGGTAATTTGGGGCAAAAAACGGACAAAAATGCGTCAACAGGGATATTTTGGTATTAAGCGCGTCGCGAAGCCAAGACTTACGCGTCGCGACGTCTAAAATGCGCCGAATAGTGCTAACATGCGCCGGGTCCACAAATCAGAATCTGAGAAAAGTTTGACTTTGCTAAAATGCGCCGTGCCACGTGTCACCATCACAGCCGATCTACTAACATGCGCCTTGCCATGTGTCAGCATCCTACGGTGCCGACAGTCACCATCGCCACGTGTGCCACGTGTCACTCCAGGTCATCCATGTCATCAGCCACGTCAGCAAGTCAACAAGTCAACATTGCCACCTCCCCGCCACATCATCATCGGCCAATCAGAAGCTGCCACGTGTCGCAATTCTATGGTGCCGACAGTCTCTTTCCCACGTGTCGCCATGTCACCACCACCTCACCGCCACGTCAGCGCCATGGCAGCATCAATTATTGGATATCCTATCCTTATCTGACACGTGGCGGATAAGAATCTCAGCGACCAATCAGAAGCCACCACGTGTCACAATAATTGAAGCCCAACCACTTTGCCACGTGTCACCTTATCAGCTTATCCAGAATCTTCAAACCAGCGAACCAGAGCGTGCCACGTCGACAAACCTGGCGTAGCGACGCTGAGGTCCTTGGCGTTGCGACGCCAGAAACCGAATTTTTTGCCTATAAATAGAGCGCGAAATTTCAGAATTCAGGGCACCACTCTCTCTCTTATAATCTTTCTAAAGAGAGAGTTTCTCTCTCTACTTTCTTTTAATTTTTAGTTTTTAGTTTTTAGTTTTGTAATTAATTTTAATTACGTTTTGTTTATATAGTAATTTAATTTTTACTTTTTACTTTTTACAGTTTTTATTATTTACCATGAGGAGGTAACTCCCCCAGCTAGGGTGAAAGGTAATTCTTTTACTGTTACTATTTAGATAAATCTTCTTAAAAATAATATATTCACTATTTAAAATATTGACTTAAAAAGGATACCGCCAGATTGGTCGGTTGGTAATTCATTTTAATCTGATTTAAACCTGACTAATAAAGGATACCGCCAGATTGGTCGGTTGGTAATTTAATTTTGGTTCCGCCTTTATGGCTGGTTGGACTTAATTTGACTTAATCAGGTTACCGCCTTTATGGCTGGTTGGAAAAAGAATCACAAGTTTATATATTATTTTATGGGAGATATCTAAATTAGTAGTAGTAAAAGTAATTCCTTTTACCTTAGCATTTTATTTTATTGTAATTTTCTTTTCAGTATTTACTTTACCGCATTTTTACTTTATTTCTTTTATTTTCAAGTTTTTACTAGCCCTAGTTATGTGTTGTAACTAAATTAGTTATCTGGGGTTGTGATGAAATCCAATATCACCGTTTTATAAGGGTTAGATTATAGCTTGGGTAATATAAAGATTTATTTATTGAGTCTTAAACTTAATGCTTTTTCATTAATTGGCCATTAATAAAATTGATCTGGTAAATCTAAAATGAACTAGACATAGGGATTTTAGGTTTCAGCCTTAGACTCAATAGCCTACGATCTTCCTTGAGGATAGATAACCCTTTAATAGATTTCCTTACAGGATAGGAATATACCTGTCGGGCGGGGGTAGCCATAATTGGGACTTAAACTTAATGAATCAAGATAATTTGGTTGACATAGACATATGGTTCAATTGGGTTAAACTGGGTATTTGTGTCTGACCATCGACAGAGGCTTACACATAATTTAGTGTTCCAGGTTAATAAATCAATATATTACCCAACTTTAAGATAATCACTTTATCTTTAAATGATATTGGAAGAAATCACAACCCTAGATAGTTTTTAATATTGAATTTTCTTAAAACCTATTTTCGACAATTTTATTTACTTGTTTTTAAATTTAGAATCATCACCATTTCAAATAAATCAATCAACCTGTTAGATACTAGTAATCATTTGACCTCATAAAATTAATAGATTAGATATTAAGTCCTCGTGGGATCGATATTTTTATACTACTTGAACGATACGTGCGCTTGCGTTATACGTGTGTGTTTACGCCGGTCAATTACTTGATGCAGAGTCGCGCTATTCACATATGGAAAAACTGGTATTGGCTTTAGTAATGGCAGCAATGAAGCTACGACCCTACTTTCAAGGCCATCCAATCACGGTTTATTCAATATATCCTCTGAGGAGCATTCTGCATAAGCCGAAATTATCTGGAAGATTAACAAAATGGGAAGTGAAGCTGGGAGAACACGACATCACTTATCAACCCAGAACAGCAATCAAGTCTCAAGCCTTAGGTGATTTTGTTGCAGATTTCAATCCCAGCCGAAATATTACTACATATATAGAGGATGCGGTCTAGGGGTTGTAATCACTTCTCCTGACGGTGATATACTACGACAATCAATCAAATGTGGTTTCAGGGTTACAAACAATGAGGCAGAGTATGAGGCATTGCTAGCAGGTCTCAACTTGGCCAGTGAACTTGGAGCAAAGAAGATCGAAGTAAAATCAGATTCTCAATTGATTGTCAACCAATTCCAAGGTTCATACCAAGCACGAGACCCTCAAATGGCATCCTACTTGCAAAAGGTGAAAGAAATACAGTCGACATTACAAGAATTAATGATAACTCAAGTCCCGAGAAGGGAGATTCTCAAGCGGATGCGTTGGCTACTCTTGGATCAACAATGCACGGGGACAAACCTCAGTATATTCCTGTAGTATACTTGAACTGGCCAGTAATTTGGAAGGAGGACAAGGAAGTAAACTCCATCACTCCAGACGACTCATGGTTGACACCACTTGTGAAGTATATGCAAGAGGGGCTACTTCCAGAAGATAAAACTAAAGCAAAAAGAATTCAAAGGCAGACCGCAAATTTCACCTTATTCGACGGAAAGTTATTGAAAAGGTCGTTCACAGGGCCCTACTTGAAGTGTCTTTCGCATGAACAAGCCCAACATGTGTTGTCAGAGCTACATGAAGGGGAATGTGGGAATTATTCTGGAGGACGTAGTCTTGCACTTTGAGCCCATTAGATAAGGTATTATTGGCCTACCATGAGAGCTGACTCGGCGAACTACACAAAGAAATGTGAGAAATGCCAGAGGTTCGCCCCAGTTTCACACCTTCCTCTGAGAAGCTAAATCCCATCCTATCCCCATGGCCATTCATGAAATGGGGAATGGATATCGTAGGGAAGCTACCAACCGCCCCAGGACAACGAGTCTACATGCTGGCTTTAATGGATTACTTTTCAAAGTGGATTGAGGAAGACTTTTTTGCCAAGATACGAGATAAAGAAGTTCAATCATTTGTCTGGAAGAAATCATATGTCGATTCGGCATTCCCAAAGAGATTGTGACTGATAATGGCTCACAATTTATCAGCAATCATTTCCAAGACTTCTGCAAAAATTGGGGGATCAAATTAAGTTTTTCAACCCCTCGCTTCCCACAAGCTAATGGTCAAGCCGAGTCTTCCAACAAGACAATTTTGAACACTTTAAAGAAAAGTTTGGAAAAAGCAAAAGGAACATGGGCGGATGAACTTCTGGAGTCTTATGGTCCTACAGGACGACTCAACAGGAGAAACTCCTTTCTCTCTGGCATTTGGAACAGACGTGGTGATACCAACTGAAGAAAGCATTATGTCTCCCCGCTACCAATGGCTCAGTGATGATGCGAACCAACAACTTATGAATTTGAACCTGGAGACAATTGATGAATTAAGAGATCGTGCATCCGTTCGACTAGCAGCACATCGACAAAGAATGACCAGATACTTCAACAAAAATGTCAGAAGCAGAACATTCAAGGAAGGGGATTGGGTACTACGAAGAGTTTTTCAAATTACAAAAGAAATTGGAGATGGTAAATTAGGGCCAAATTGGGAAGGGCCATACGTCATCATAAGAGTTGTTGGACATGGAGCCTACAGATTACAAACGACAGAGGGGAGAAAAATTCAAAACAGTTGGAATGCGATTCACCTTAAATGATTCTACCGGTAATGTATGCGTGCTTTTATTTAAATTTGAAGAATAAAAGTAGATTACTACTTTGTGTATTACGATTCGACAAGATAACAAGACTCGTTTGAAATATATCCCAAAATATCATTAAACCATTAAATTGTTCAACAAAAGGCGATAACATAAAGTTAAAATTACAAGTGGTTCAAATTTCCGGAGTAGCTTCTTCCGGAATACATTCAGCAGCAACTTCAGATGCATAAATCTCTTGAACTTGTCCAGCCGGCTCAACCTCCATTCGACTACCTTCTTCATTCTTTTTACCCGTCTCTTCAACTCCAGCCGTCACCTCGGCATCCTTAATTTCTTTCTCAGCCACTTTGGAGTCGACTTCTTCACCATGCCCTTCCACATCACCCTCGTTGGAAGAAGAAATTCATGCCAACAGTCGATTATACTCTCGAATCCATTTTTGTGGTTCCCATTCGACGATATTCCCTTCAAGGAAATCCTTCATCAGATTACTTCATTCTTTCATCATGGATTCAAGAGCAATCCCTTCAAGTTGCTCAATTAGCTCATCATTCTCCTTCGTCACAATGTTAAGTGCATCTTTATAACCTTCAATTGTAACTTCAAAAGTTTACCTCTCCATTTTAAGAGTAGCCTTCACCTCCTTCAACTCCTTTTCCAATTCATTATTCTTTTTCTCAAACGACTTCATTTCAGCCATCTCCTTCTTCATTGCTGCAACCGACTTTTCCATTTCTCTCTACTTCCTCAGATTTGATTCGATATATTGCTACATATATAAGTTTCACTCCATTGCCTGAGAAAAACATTCGATTAGAATCCATTCTACAACTGTAATAAAACACTTTTTTAGTTATTTACTTACTTGATAAGTTAGAGCCGCCGCCTTCTTCATTGTCTCGACGGGGCCAATCTTGGATAGTCTTTGCTCATCCTCCTCCAACAGAAGCTTCTTGATAAAAGGGTTAAGGCTTGATGGGTCAGAAATTGCAGTCGACCCTGATGGAATCTTGACAATTATATTGTCAATGTCCTCTTCAATTTCAACCGCTTTCCTTTTTCCCCCTTTGACAACAATTTCAGTCGACTGCCTTTTAATCTTGGGAGTTCCAGTCGACACAGCCTGTTGTAGTTCAGGAACCTCCACCTCTGGCTCCTTAATCTTAAGCTTCCTTGCCTTCTTACGACTCTTCAATTCATCAATAGATGATACCTTAATGGGTCCAGACATTATATCCACTGCGCATAAAATTTCCTTTGGAGTTAAGGGCTTTATAAATAATACCTTTCCGTACAATGCTCGAATCGACCAAGTACAATAGATGACTTCCAATACGTGTTTACAAAGTGCCAAAGGGGTAGATATACCTTATGATTCAAAGATTTCCTTCCACACTAAAGTTTCCCTTAATCTCTTCTCTACCAAGACTATTCTCCAATCTCGTTGTTCAGCGGGAAGAGCAAGAAGAGATTTAGTATTAGATATGATTTGGGGGGTTCTGTCGAACAATCTGTTTTGAAACGGACCTACAAAATAAACAATCAATATGTTAACTTCATACTACAATGACCTTCACGAGATATCACGAATAAGAAGATGTGATACTCACTAATAAAACTCCAATATTCAGAGATACGACTCATTCCAGTCGACCCAAATATACCCTCACCCCTCGCAAAGAAATAATCTGACTGCCAATTTCCCCTATCATTTGTTGGAAGCCCCATTACTAATTGTTCCTTTTTTCGACGAAGATACCGAGTATATCTCCCTTTCTCAGTTAGGTGCTCCTTTAGGTAATAGGTATATATTACATCTTTCACCTAAAACAATACTCCTTGCTCAAAAGCCAAACATTCAATCGACAACAAGATCCTCCAAGCGTTTGGCATCAACTGAGAAGGAGCAATCCCGAAATGATCCAGAACTTCCCAAGTTAACCTCGGAATAGGGAGTCTGAGCCCATCAGCAAACGGTTGTACATAAAACCCAATCCATCCAGGGATAATGTAATCAATTCTTTCAGTCGGCAAAGGTGCTTTCAATTCCACAGAATTTGGGAATCTATACTTACACCTAATTTCCCTCAGCGATCTTTCTGTCATACGACTGGCAGGGTTCTTATTCAGTAAGTTTGTTGGCTCACTAGTGCTAATTCTCCTACTCGACTCTCCCACTGTTGATATAGTCCTAATAGGTATAGCATCCATGGGAATTTCACGCGACAATACAGTAACAGGCCCTTCCTCGAAAAGTAGTTGACGCGACCAGTCCCTAAGAGATCTATCTTCACTCGACCTACTCGACGATACTTCTACATATTTGTCTATTTGGGCTCCTAAGCTCTCTAATGATTCTCCACTCGACATATTTCTTTAGAATAACATACAAACAAATAATTTCTAAAAGTTAAGTTTCCTAAAGATCAAACTCCTACTCAGCTTTAGAAACAAAAATCCTCCAAACAACATACGACTCAAGAGATCAAACAACCTAAAATGGCTAAGAACAATTTGAATCTACACTAAGAACATTTGAAGATATTGAAGAATACAGAGAAAGATATGAAGGGTACCTTGAAGATCTTGAGAGCTCTCCTAACTTGCCAATCGAAAGGAATTCTTGTGTGAGACAAAATGAGACTCAAAACCCATTCTTATACTCACCATTTTGGCACTAATTTTCCCGCCAAAAAGATGCTTCGTTATTCACATTAGGTCTAATTGCATTTAATGACACGTGGAAGTTCAAGAATCCTTCAATCAGATATCGTCGAATGGATAAAAGAATTACAATTAGGCTTCACAATCAGATGATATTTACTCGCAACAAAATGCTTTCACCAGAGCCTTCCTCATTTGACATGACAACATCAGAAATCTAAATACTTGTAATGTAGTCATTCGACACCACATCAAGTCAGAGGTTGATGTCAATTCAATGTCTAAGCAACCCATTATACAAGTTTCTTAATCACTCGACACCACGTCAAGCGTAAGATCATTACCCTTGGAATTTTGATTCGACACAACATCTGTACAAGGCTTGGTTCAAATATCTCCTCGCCATTCGACTTAGTAACTAAGGAAATTTAGGTACCATTGTTATTGCCTCTCCACACGACATTTATGGAATTTGCATAAAGAAGTTGGCCACTCGGCACAACACATAGAATAACCTTAGATACAAGATTTCGACCAATCATTCGACACAAAATCAATAGAACACTAGAGGAAACAGTTATTATTCGACTCAACATGTCGAGTCAAGTCGAAGAGCTGAACTTCCTCTGTCCAGTCGATACTTGTCGTATGGAATGGACTCCTGAACATTTTTCTGGTTCAGTCGACCGGAGTCATCCTCCATAAGACTCATGTCGAGTCAAGTAGGAAAGCTGGACTTCCTCTGTCCAGTCTACACTTTTCGTATGGAATAGACTTCTGAACCTTTGTTTGGTTCAGTCGACCGGGGACATCCCCCATGAGACTCATTTCGAGTCAAAGAGCTGGACTTCCTCTGTCCAGTCGACACTTGTCGTATGGAATAGACTCTTGAACCTTTGTCTGGTTCAGTAGACCGGGGACGTCCCCCATGAGACTCATTTCGAGTCAAAGAGCTGAACTTCCTTTGTCCAGTCGACACTTGTCGTATGTAAGGAACTCTTGAACCTTCATCTGGTTCAGTCGACTTGGGACATCCCCCATGATACTCATGTCGAGTCAAGTCGAAGAGCTGGACTTCCTTTGTCCAGTCGAGAAATTATCGTATGGAAGGGACTCCTGAACCATCATCTGTTTCAGTCGACTGGGGACATCCTCCATAGAATCACGTCGAGTCATTCGACTAATTGAACCTATTAATATTTCATACGATTATTGTCGAATGAACAATAATCCTGAAACTTCACCCGTTTCAGTCGACTGGGGACATCCCCCATAGACTCACGTCGAGTCATTCGACTAATTGAACCTACTATGTTCATACGATTATTGTCGAATGAACGATAATCCTGAAACTTCATCTGTTTCAGTCGACTAGGGACATCCCCCTTAGACTCACTTCGAGTCATTTGACTAATGGAACCTATTATGTTTCATACGACTATTGTCGAATAAATGACAATACTGAAACTTCATCACTTTCAGTCGACTAGGGACATCCCCCATAGACTCACATCGAGTCATTTGAATGACTCTCCTACGGTTCATACGACAATATCGAATGAAGTAACTCTTGAACTTTCATATGTTTTCAATCGACAAGAGACATCCCTTATATGCTTCTGTAGAATCAAAAAGAAGACATGGATTACTCTCGGTCCAGACGACTCAAGTCATGTGCTCCTAAGTCTTCTTCAAGATCAGTCTACCAGTAAAACTAATATAGAATCATGTCGAATCAAGTTCCTCAAACATGAACAATATAAGAAACTTTGGCAAACATGTTGAACCGTATATTGACAATAGACGACAGAAGGTAATTCTTACAGCTACGTATTCTTGGCACAAGCTCTTATATTTTTTTCATACGACACATATATAGAAATACTCTCTAAATCAAAAGACATTTTTGACTTTGAGAGTAGGGGACAAACTGTACGGACCAAAATTAGGCTAGGGGAAAATCCGTCTTTTCTTCGAACCCAAGTACCAATGAAATTCATAGACTGAGGCCCAGCTTAGAAAGTTTAACACTAATCTGGAAAGCCCAAAGAAGTTTCCAAAACCTTATACTATTTGCATATAAGGCTACATACTCAAGGCCAAATCAAGAAACAGAATATAGACATACCACAAATCATTACCAACTACTTCCCTCTTTTCCCAACCATGATACGTATCATCCACGTGCAGAGATTCATGATCATCGAAAGTTTACATTTTAAGCATGTTATGGGGACCCGTTCCCATGTGCTAAACCAAAAAAATCATATCTCTCCACCTATAAATAGAAGCAGAATTCGGGGTGTAAGACATTCAAGCTTCTCCACTCTCATACAAGCCTTAATTCTCTGATATAAACTCTCAGAGCTTCATATTTCCTAAACATTATCCTCCGCCCTCACGGCCACCCAAAGAAGGTTAAGGTAATAGCAAACCTTACTTTCACATTTTTACTTATTCATTGCTCATTTCACACTACTGACTTGAGTGTCGGAGTGCCCCCGGCACCCACCACACCGGTGGGCAGTCTACTCCCGCTCACTTTACCTTTGTTTTGCAGGATCGCTGATGCCCCCAACCTATAAATTCTGATCGTGGACCTCGATTGAAATCAGCGTCCACACACACTAACTGTCAAACAATTATACTAACTGTCTCACATATAGTCTTGTTGTGTCCTGTATTAGATCATATTTAATGCACGACTAATGAGAGTAACTCACAAGTCTCTTGTTTTATATCATATATAGAACTTTATATCAAATATAACAGAGATTACTCCCACTGCTTTCATGGAGAAAAGAAGACTTAGGTAAATCTTTTACCTCACGAACATCTCATTATTACATTAATAATGATAATATCTTTAGGATATATAACACTAGAAAGAAATATGTATGCTCTCACTAACCCTACAATCACATATGTATTCTCTATGCTTTGATAAAACAAGACAATCTGACTGTTATCAAAATTTGAAAAAATAGATTTTCGGAAAGCTCACATGAGTCTACAATAGGCTCTATAAGCTTCTATATCAAACTGTAATCTTAGGAGAATACAAACTCCAGGGCCATTCCAGAACAAACTTTTCAAGCAAAGAAATCACAATGGATCTCTTCTTCGAAGAAACCATCCAGGAACGCCACTTTGTATTCTTAGCTAAAATACATAGTTTAATATCAACATTAACCAACAGATCTTTAATTGTTCAATTAGTGCGACTAGAGACAAGGTTTCTCAGAATCTACAATAGATTGCTGATTATAACCTTTCTCATTGTCATATTATAAAGGTCAAACCTTTAATAAGCCACTTTACTTTTGCTGTGCAAACAATTTGCACATTTTATGAACGATTTATAAGGAAAGCTCAACAAGTTACAAACTTGATCGTAGTAAGCTATAAACAATCTTAGATCTATGATTTAATGCCAACTTTCGAAATCGATATCAAATATCGCTCCCACTACAACTTATATGATAATTTCCTTCGATAAGAAAACTGTAGAACCATTAAATATCAAATACTTCACAAATGATTCTGACATCCTATTAGACTTTATATGGAAGATGTCTAAGGGTCTTTTCATCTTATTAATTATGTAGTTCCATTTAGAGTTTATCACTCTCATATTTAACTTCAATAAGTCAAGTCTTTTCTACAACCATTAACATCTGATGTTACACACCAAGTAATAAAATAATTTTATTACTCGGGATCATAAAAAATATATTCTATCAAAAAGAATACAATATTCTATTAAATAGAATAAATGATAAACTTTTACTTGTACCTCCGATGCGCAAGTAATTTCAATTATATAACCATTATACAAAAGAATAAATCTAATCTCAAACTTTTTAAAAATCGAATTTTCTACTTTTACATATCATATAAGTAACTATAGAAACTAATGGAACATTAATTAAAGTGATGAATTAGTGTTACTAGAGCATATCCCCAAGAATATTGAAAATAATTCGGTAACACTCAATATCAAACGAATCAAATCATATAAGATTCGATTTCTCCTACTGACCAATTTCATCACGATAGAATCGTAGAAGAATATATTTAGTAAGAATCACATTCATTAAATAATCTTAGAACTAATTGTCATAAATTCATATGTTTGATCGTATCAAATATCTTTGAACAATTCAAAGATTCATGATGAATTTTAAAGATATAGTTTTCAAAACTTCAAATCGAATATCTTTGAACCATTCTATTCGCGTTTCATCAGAAACATATTGAAAGTTCTCGAACCATTCAAGATGTTCAACATGTATTCTTTTAGAAACATGTAACTAAGTCATGACAACTTATTAACTAAGTTACGAAGTAAAGAAAATTATCCAAGGCAATTTATAATTTATTAAACTACATACATCCAATGTATTAGTTTAATAAATTTGTGGTTCAATGATGATCATTGGTTAATTGAGATTTAATCACATTCCTGAATACAATATTTATTAAATGGATAAGGATATGTGGTGTGATCTCGTATCAGACCATCCTTTACCAGACAGAATAAGCATCTAATGCTTAAGTGATAAAATCTCATAAAGCACTATTCTAAATTATTTAGTTAACCGAATATTTTTCTTAATGTTTATCTCTTCGTTAATGACACTACTAGTCGTATTAAAATATGTATCAACTATTTATAAAGAACAAGTAACTATCCAATAGTCACAAGTTCTGATATCAAATATCAAAACAATTATTAAACAAAATTTTAAATAACTAGGCGGGAGATCTGGTATCCAATACCTACAGTTGTCGTATTGTGAGAATCAATATTCTCTATACACAACTATACATATCTATTTTCTTTAGCTTTATAATTTGCTTTCAACTATTCACAACAATTGTAGATAATTGATTAGAAAACTGTGTTTGACACACTACCTCTAAAGGTCACTAAAGTCAAGAAACGTCATTATCAGATAAACAAATACCTAATGGGGTTTTCTTAATGCCAATCAAGAATCTCGAGACATGAACTAATTCACGTCAATTCTTACCGAACAAGAAACTATTCTCTCTAGATTATTATATCCTAAAACATATATCTATTTAGATTACCTAATATGACTTAGTAACTAAGTCACTAACCATCTTAATTTTCCAAGAAAATTGGAACAACAGTTCCCGATGGTTTTGTTCTAATCTAGAGATATCAAAGCCTACTCTAAATCTAGAACCTATTCTAGAAATCTGAAATCATAAGGTTAGTCAGAAAACATATACAAATAATATGCATGTAGTGGATTAGAAGTTCAATTCTATCAACAATATAGAATAAGGAAAACATAAGCGGTAATTTTCATAATATTACACACTGCCTTGGTTATGGATTTTTAACCCAGCAGTGCCTCCCACTACTTTACATAATACCGTAATCCCCAATGGAAAATGGGAATCCAATAATTAAATTGAATTCTATAGTGAAAAGTGGACCCCATGAATATATTTCGACTCACAGCTTTGGCACGTTCTAGCCTACATATATTCACATGTAGACAACTCATTGTAAATCACACTCACTGTGACTCCTGATTTTAGTCCTGATCATTTCTCATTATGACAGTTTTGGCACGTTTACAATTAGGCATATCAAGGCTTAACTTGTCAGTGACAAACTCAAGCTACCGATGTAGTCTTGACTGTTGGATAATTATGACCCATAGCATCATTATTTGTAAAAGACATGGTGCTTTTGTACAAGTTAACTATGTGACAAAGGAAATTGCTCTTTTATCATTTTATAATTGGATTACTTGGATATATAAATGATAAAAGTCCATATGATTAGTACCAGATTAATAAGATATGAGACAATATTAATCCACGAAAGGTTTAATCATTAAATATCCCTAGTCGTAGTATTATCGAGACTGGACATTGATAATGCAGAATAGGCTAGTATTACACTTGTGCGTGTTATAGAAGCTTAACGACATAGTTCTCATAAATTTAAGTATTGGATAATTATGCAAGTGTGATAGGAGGTTCTGTTAGCCGTTAGACCGAGAGAACAGCTTCGCTCTAGATAGACCCATCGGAATCCCATTGGTAGTATGACTATGTGACAATGGGAATCCAAATCAGGGTAGGTGTATGTGGTCTTAACCTGAGACTTGCATCGCTAATACTTACGACAATCAGTATACTTTGGTTTTGGTCGTCCAGAGCTTTAACAGGTTCTGTGTACGCCTCTTCTGGGTTTACTGAGAATCGTAGTGTATTGGGTGTGATGTCAAGATGAAAGTATCACTTCAGTTATATGGAGATGATGATTGATGAGTGATAAATCTATCACTATTTCCCACACATTTAACCTAATATTTTGTATAGTTTCTTGAGTTTTTTGAATATTTTGATGTGTTTTGTGTTATTTTGTAGATAAATAAAGTTTCAGGACATTCTAGAGGTGATTTGGACCAAAACAGTGAAAATTGGAAAAATGGCATTTTCGTAATTTTAGGCGCGTCGCGATGTGCAAGCCGTTGGCGCGCGACGCCTAACGTGCACCAGGCCATGCTAATGTGCGCCAGGTCAACGGTTTAGAATCTGAGAAAATTTGACTTTGCTAACGTGCGCCGTGCCATGTGTCACCATCACAGCCGATCTGCTAACATGCGCCGTGCCACGTGTCATGATCCTACGGTGTTGACAGTCACCATCACCGCATGCCGCCACGCGTCACTCCACATGTCAGCCACGTCATTGTCCATATCATCAGTTGACCGAGTCAACAAGCCACCTCACCGCCACGTCATCATCAGCCAATTAGGAAGTGCCATGTGTCGCAATTCTTTGGTGCCGACAGTCACTTTGCCACGTGTCGCCACTTCAGCGCCATGTCAGCATCAATTATTGGCTCTCGTATCCCTATCTGACACGTGGCGGATAAGAATCTAGCCGACCAATTAGAAGCCGCCACGTGTCACAATAATTGAGTCTCCAACAACCTCGCCATATGTCACCTTATCACCTTATCCAGAATCTCACTCGACGAACCAGAAGCTGCCACGTCTACCAAAACGGGCATCGCGACGTGCGACCCTTGCTGATGCCTATAAATAGAGCGCGAAATTTCAGTTTCAGATGTACCATTCTCTCTCATTTCTTTGATGTAAATAGAGAGTTTATCTCTCTAGTTTCTTTTAATTTTAGTTTGTAATTAATTTTAATTACTTTTATAATAATAGTAATTTATTTTCTTACTTTTTACAATTTTTACTATTCACCATGAGGAGGTAACTTCCCCAGCTAGGGTGAAAGGTAATTCTTGTACTATTGCTATTTAGATTAATCTCCCTTAAATATAATATATTCACTATTTAAAATATTGACTTAAAAAGGATACCGCCAGATTGGTTGGTTGGTAATTCATTTTAATTTGGTTTAAACCTGACTAATCAAGGATACCGCCAGATTGGTCGGTTGGTAATTAAACTTTCTTACCGCCTATATGGTAGGTTTATGGACAAATCTTTTTACCGCCTTAATGGCTGGTTGGACTTAATTTGACTTAATCAGGATACCGCCTATATGGCTGGTTGGTAATGTCATCACAAGTTTATATATTATATTATGGGAGATATCTAAATTAGTAGTAGTAAAAGTAATTCATTTTACCTTAGCATTTTATTTTATTGTAATTTACTTTTCAGTATTTACTTTACCACATTTTTACTTTATGTCTTTTATTTTCAAGTTTTCACCAGCCTTAGTTATGTGTTGTAACTAAATTAGTTATCTGGGGTTGTGATGACTTTTAATATCACCGGTTTATAAGGGGTTAGATTATAGTTTGGGTAATATAAAGATTTATTTATTGAGTCTTAATCTTAATGCTTTTTAATTAACTGGCCATTAATTAAATTGATTAGGTAAACTTAAAATGAACTAGACATAGGGATTTTATTTAGTTTAAGACCTTAGACTCAATAGCCCACGATCTTCCTTGAGGATAGATAACCCTTTAATAGATTTCCTTACAGGATAGGAATATACCTGTCGGGCGGGGGTAGCCAAATTGGAACTTAATCTTAATGAATCTAGGTAATTTGGTTGACATAGACATATGGTTCAATTGGATTATACTAGGTATTTGTAATTGACCATCGGAAGAGGCTTTTACATAATTTAGTGTTTCAGGTTAATAAATCAATATATTACCCAACTTTAAGATAACCACTTCATTTTTAAAATGATATTGGAAGAAATCACAACCCTATGTAGTTTTTAATATTGAATTTTCTTAAAACTTACTTTCAAACAATTTTATTTACTTGTCTTTAAATTTAGAATCGTCACCATTTCAAATCAATCAAACAACCTGTTAGATACTAGTAATCATTTGACCTCATAAAATTAATAGCTTAGGTATTAAGTCCTCATTGGATCGATACTTTTTATACTACTTGAACGATACGTACGCTTGCGTTATACGTGTGTGTTTATGCCGGTCAAGTTTTTGGGGCCGTTGCCGGGGACTTATTTATCTGCACTATTAGTTTTAAGGTTAGATACATTTACTTGTATCTAATTTCTTTTTACTTATTGTTGTTATTTTCTTGTGTTTCAGGTTCTCATAAATTGCATGAGACGAACTAGAAGCTTTGAACTCCGACCGCTTGACCCAGAAATTGAAAGAACCATCAGACAGTTGAGAAGGAAAGGCGAGAAGAAGCCAAGAAGCTTTAGTCAACATGGAACCTGAACCTTTGAACGTTGCACCACCGATTCCCATTCGAGACAGAACCATTCCGGTGGTTGACAGACTTATTTCTTGTATTGTACTTCCTCCCTTACCAGCAAATACAAGTGACATCAAAACATGCATTCAGATGATTCATCAGTCAGTATAGTTTGGGGGAAATGCAACTGAAGATCCCAATGCCCACATCAGCAACTTCCTGGAAGTTTGCGGCACTTTCAATTACAGCCGAGAAGCTGAAGAAGCAATGAGACTGCGTGTTTTCCCATACTCCTTGAAAGACAGAGCTAAAGCTTGGCTACATTCACTACCAGCTGGTTCCATCACAACTTGGAACACTTTAGCCACCAAATTTCTTGCAAAGTACTTTCCACCAGCCAAAAATGGAAAACTGAGGAATGACATCACATCTTTTGTGCAACAAGACTCAGAAACTCTCTACGAAGCTTGGGAAATGTACAAAGATTTGCTCCGGAAATGTCCTCACCATGAGATTCCAAAATGGCTACAAGTCCAAACATTCTATAATGGACTTTCTGGAATAATGAGAACCACAATCGATGCTCCTGCTGGAGGAGCTTTAATGGCAAAATGAGAAGATCAAGCCTGAGACCTAATCGAAGAAATGGCCAACAACAATTCCTTGTGGCCAACAGAAAGGAGCATGATCCAAAGAATTGCATGAATTTAAAAGTGGAGCCAATACAGCAGTCAATGCCAAGCTAGATCAGATATGCAAATTCATGGAGACTCTTACCACTGGCTCACAAGTTCACCATATGGAGGAGCACCAGAGTCAAACCAACTTGAAGAGACGGTGAATTATGTCAACAATTTCAACAGACAGGGGAACAATCCTTATTCCAACACTTACAACCCAGGGTGGAGGAATCATCCTAATTTTTCATGGAGCAACAATTCAAGCCAACAACAGAACTATCCACCACCTGGATTCCAGTAACAGAACAAAGGCTAGGAGCAGACAAATGAACCAGGAATAGCAGAAGTGCTGGCTCAGTTAAAAAAGTACGATGCTATCTTTAAGAGTCAATCAGCTTCCATCAAAGCACTGGAGAATCAAATCGGACAACTGGCCAATGCTCAGAGTTACAGACCACCAGGTAATCTTCCCAACAACACAGAACCCAATCCAAGGAACCGATGGAAGGAGCAATGTCAAGCCATTACTTTGAAAAGCGGTACTGAAATAAAAAAAGATGTTGGAATCAAGGTGTCCCAAGAAGAAGTTCCAAAAGATGCAGTTCCACATATGGAGGAAAAAGAAGCAAAGGAAAAAGAACAGATCATTCCACCTCCACCTTTTCCTCAACGACTTCAGAAAAAAAAATGGACAAGCAGTTTTCTCGATTCTTGGAGGTCTTCAAAAAGCTTCACATCAACATTCCATTTGCAGAAGCCTTGGAAGAAATACCCAGTTATGTCAAATTCATGAAAGACATTCTTTCACGAAAACGGAGATTGGGAGACTACGAAACAGTAGCATTAACAGAAGAATGCAGCGCCATCATTCAGAGGAAACTTCCCCCAAAGTTGAAAGATCCTGGCAGTTTCACTATCCCATGCACCATTGGAGAACATTACATCGGTAAGGCTTTATGTGATTTAGGAGCCAATGTTAACTTGATGTCTTTTTCTATTTACAGGAAACTACAAATCGGAGAAGAAATGCCTACCTCAGTTTCATTGCAACTTGCTGACCGAACACTCGCATTTCCAAGAGGTGTTGTTGAAGATGTGCTGGTCAAAGTCGACAAACTAATTCTCCCAGCAATTTCATCATCCTTGACATGGAAGAAGACAAAGAAATACCTATCATTCTTGGGAGACCATTCTTGGCTACAGGTAAACTGTGATTGATGTGCAAAAAATAGAACTGACCATGAAAGTACAGGAACAAGAAGTGACCTTTAATTTTTTCAAAGCCATGAAATTCCCGAGTGATGAAAAGGAAGGAGAATGCTTTAGAATTGATGTTGTTGACAGTATCGTTCAGGATACTGAGTCAAATCCCACAGATACACTTGAAGCTTGCATCACCAACATGACTGACAGCGAGCTAGATGATGAAATCTTGGAATGTATCAACTACCATGAAAAACCATTCCGATTCAAAGCGACACCACCAGTTGAAAGCCTTCGATTGAAGAACCACCACAGTTGGAGCTGAAGTTACTTTCGAGTCATCTCAGGTATGCATTTCTTGGAACTATTCTGAATTACCTGTTATTATTTCTTCTTCACTAACATTGGAGCAGAAAGAAAAGCTAGTGAGAGTGTTACGAGAGCACAAAAGAGCCATTGGCTGGACTATAGCAGACATTCGAGGCATTAGTCCATCATTTTGCATGCACAAGATTCTGATGAATGATGAGTACAAACCCACAATGGAGCATCAACGGAGACTCAATCCAATCATGAAGGAAGTCGTAAAGAAAGAAATAATCAAATAGTTGGATGCTGGCATCATTTACCCCATCTCAGACAGCAGTTGGGTAAGTCCTATGCAGTGTGTGCCGAATAAAGGAGGAATTACTGTGGTTACCAATGAAAAGAATGAGCTAATCCCAACAAGAACGGTGACTGGATAGAGAGTATGCATGGACTACAGGAAGCTGAACAAATCCATGAGGAAGGATCATTTTCCGCTACCATTCATTGACCAGATGTTAGACAGACTGGCAGGACATGAGTTCTATTACTTTCTGGACGGATACTCAGGGTATAATCAGATTGCCATCGCACCAGAAGACCAGGAGAAAACTACCTTTACATGTCCCTATGGTACTTTTGCTTTCCGCAGGATGCCAATTGGATTATGTAATGCCCCTGCCACATTCAAGCGTTGCATGATGGCCATCTTCTCAGACATGCTGGAGCAGAGTATGGAGGTTTTCATGGATGCCTTTTATGTGTTTGGAGATTCTTTTGACCATTCTTTGCAAAATTTGGAACAGGTGTTACAAAGGTGCGAAGATACAAACCTGGTACTCAACTGGGAGAAATGCCACTTTATGGTGCAAGAAGGCATTGTTCTTGGACACCAGATCTCACAAAAGGGGATTGAGGTAGACAAAGCAAAGATAGAGACAATTGAAAAACTACCTCCACTAACATCAGTAAAAGGTATTCGAAGTTTTCTTGGACATGCAGGTTCTACAGGAAATTTATCAAAGACTTTTCAAAAATTGCAAAACCTCTTTGCAATTTTCTGGAGAAAGATGTGTCTTTAAACTTAACCAAAGAATGCCAGGAAGCTTTTGAGATCTTAAAAAAGAAGCTGGTTTCTGCCCCCATCATTGTAGCACCAGACTGGACCATTCCATTTGAGGTAATGTGCGATACTAGTGATTTTGCTGTAGGAGCAGTTTTGGGACAACGCAAAGCTAAGATTTTCCACACCATTTACTACTCCAGCAGAACTCTAAATGCAGCTCAACTCAACTACACAACCACTGAAAAGGAGTTGCTTGCAGTTGTGTATGCTTTTGACAAATTCGCTCCTATCTGCTGGGTCCCAAAGTGGTGGTCTACACAGATCATTCAACAATCAAATACTTGATCACGAAGAAGGATGCAAAACCCATATTGATCTGATGGATACTTCTTCTACAAGAATTTGACGTGGATATTCGAGACAGAAAATGGACAGAGAATCAGGTGGCAGATCATCTATCGACGCTCAAGAAAGGAGAAACAGCTGACAAAGATCTGTCAATCAAAGAAACTTTTCCAGATGAAAAGTTGTTTGCCATGAAACAACAGGAAGTCCCTTGGTATGCTGACTATATCAACTACATAGTGTCAGGAAAATGGCTGTTGGAATGGACAACTCAGCAACGGAAGAAGTTCTTCAAAGAAGTCAAGCATTATGTCTGGGATGAGTCGTATCTGTTCAAATGGTGTGCTGATCAATTATTGAGATGATGTGTTCCACAGAAGGAGGTCAACAATGTTCTGCAGCACTGTCATTCATCACCATATGGCGGACACTTCAGCGGAAACAAAACTGTCGCCAAAGTCCTTCAATCAGGTTTGTTCTGGCCCACTCTTTTTAAAGATGCTTATCTTTTTGCTTTTCAATATGCAGGTGCCAGAGAACGGGAAATATTTCCAGGAGAAACGAAGGACTGTTGCAAAACATTCTAGAATTGAAATATTCGATGTGTGGGGTATAGATTTCATGGGACCCTTTGTTCCATCATTCGGAAACATGTACATCCTGGTTGCTGTAGACTACGTCTCCAAATGGATTGAAGCAATTGCATTGCCATCCAATGATTCAAAAGTTGTGATCAAATTCCTGAAAAAGAACATTTTCACTCAGTTCGGAACACCTCGTGCAATCATCAGCGATGGTGGCTCACATTTCTGCAACAGATACTTTGATGCACTCCTATCCAAATACGGAGTTACTCACAAGGTTGCCACAACTTACCATTCATAGTCAAATGGACAGGTTGAGGTTTCAAACAGGGAGATAAAAAGAATCTTGGAGAGAAATGTTGGATCAATAAGGAAAGACTGGTCTACAAAACTAGATGATGCATTATGGGCCTACCGGAAAACTTACAAGACACCCATTGGTATGTCCCCATATCAATTGGTGTTTGGGAAAGCGTGCCATCTGCCAGTTGAGCTTGAGCACAAGGCGTACTGGGCACTGAAGAAGTTGAATTTTGATTCACAAGCTGCAGGAGAGAAAAGACTTCACCAACTCAACGAATTGGAGGAATTTTGCCTACAGGCTTATGAGAATGCCAAATTGTACAAAGAAAAGACCAAAAAATGGCATGACCGAAAAATAGTGCACAGACAGTTGGAACCAAGGCAGCAGGTGTTGTTGTACAACTCGAGGTTTAAACTTTTCCCTGGAAAGTTGAAATCTAGGTGGTCAGGTCCATTTGTTATCACTCAGGTTTTACCTTATGGAGCGGTTGAGTTACCGGATCCCAATACCAACAACACATTCAAGGTTAACAGTCAGCGTGTCAAGCACTACTGGGGAGAATCATTTGAGCGATAAAAAGAAAGTGTCACACTTTCAGATCCAGCATAACGTTCAGGCAGTCACGTCTAGCTAACGACTTTAAACTTAGCGCTCGCATGGAGGCATCCCATGCAATTTTTATATATATTGTGATTTGGTGTGATTTAATTTTGTGTGTTTAGTATTTGCAGATTAAGTCATTTCAGGATGGAAGAAGCTCTCGTAAATCTTCAAAAGCAATTTCCTTCTCTCCCTCAAAAATCTCTGATGAAAGTTTACAAAGCTCGCTTGGAACGGATGAGACTACTAACAATTCACGGTGTTCCTAATGACATTCATTGGGTAATTGAAGCAAGAGTCCAATTGGCAGGTGAGTCTTCTGACTCATTTATTTCACATCTGCCTGGTTTTGGAAGAAGCACCTATGCAAAGAAACGTAGAGCTAAGCAAATGGGTGTTTGTTACAAATGTGCACGCTGGAATTGCAATACTCGTTGTCGTTCTTTAGGAATGGTGTCTGATAATCGCGAAGACAAAATTAAATTCATTAGGGATGGCTTGAGTAAAGAGTCTGTAGATAATATATCTTCGACTCTTGAGACGCATTCCAGTGGATATGTACACATAGCCATTCGCAAATTATATACACAATTTCAAAAAGAAAGACAACAGTTAAGTCTCAGGAATCTGACTCAAAAAGACCCTGTTTGCCAATTTATAAGAAAATTGGATGGGAAGCTTGTCCCTGATGCATAGACTTCAATCAAGCTCTAAATTCTTGTACATATTATATCTCTTTGTCTTTTCCTAATAATTGTGATTTGTTTTGTTATTCTCTTTTATTTTCTCCGACAGGATCCAGACCTTTTTGACTATCATGTTTTATTTTACTGTTAAGCTAATAATTGTCATTTGGCAGGTACTAGTGCTATTA
>SKCR01004494.1:0-26323 GCA_019454045.1 Zanthoxylum bungeanum | reverse complement strand
ATTGAGAATAAGTACATAGGGTACGAATTCGCGAATTATATCAAACTACTTATTAAATCTAATTTAATTCGTATTCAATACTAATTCAATTATTTAATTCCAAATTAAATGTTTACACTTTTAATGTGCTTTAAAGACTTAGATTCTAAATCTAATCTTATTGGGCCTCAAAGCCCAACTAACATCCAATGTTTAATTTAATTCAAGTCAAATGGGCTTTCAATTGATTATTAAGGCTTGGGCTTTGGTCAATATGGGTCAAACCCAATTACCAAGCCCAAATAAGGAATCACTCTTAAATGCCATAAAACCAATTTTAAGCCCATAAGGCCCAATTAAATTATTAAAGCCCATTAATTAAATTTTAATATTCCAAACATTAAAGTCCAATTAATTAAAGTGTAATACCAAGATTAATACATTAAACCAAATATTTCAAAAATACCCATTTAATTTATTAATCATGTATTGTTCAAAATAAATGTCCAACATTAATTTTAACAAAAAATCAACTCCTTTTCATGTCCTTGTACATTCGGCCAAGGTGAGTTTTTTTGTGTCGATTTGTTTTTCAATCCGATTGAATTACTAATCTACGTCCCGTACACGTTCTAAGTCATCCAATGATCTTAAACACACAAAAAAATTCCAATCCACTCCAAGTAGCAACACATTCGGCCAAGGCATGAATTTGGGGAAAAATCATCCAATGTATTTTTCATAAAATTGATTCCATGTAACATCATTCTATATACATGTAAGCATTCTTATTCATCAAATTTCAAGAACATGCTTCAACCAATTTTATCATACCATTCGGCCAAGGTTGAATTTTTGGGGAAAAATCATCCAATACTTTTTCATAAAATTGATTCCATGTAACAACATTCTATATACATGCAAGCATTCTTATTCATCAATTTCACAAGAACATGCTTCAATCAATTTCTACATACCATTCGGCCAAGGTTAAATTTTTTGGGAAAAATCATCCAATGCATTTTTCATAAAATTGATTCCATGTAACATCATTCTATATACATGCAAGCATTCTTATTCATCAAATTTCACACAGAACATGCTTCAACCAATTTTGTCAAATTTTAACCTAAAGTATTTCATGCTTAACCATGGCTCCATGATACCATTGTTGGTTTCTATAATATGTCCCAAGGAAAGATTAAGCATTTGAAATACAATAAATGAATATATTTAACTTTGAAGTATGGCGGAATCATACTTACAATGCTTTGTTGATGAAGAAAATCAAACCAAAATGGAAGCTCCAAGTGTTGATTGATTCGGCCAAGAGGAGAAGAAGGTGGAAAGCTCCAAGCTTTGTGAATTCCTTGCTCTATGATGGTTTCCCTATCACCTCTTTGATCCCTTGAAGGTGCTAGCCTTGCATGTGAAGATGTTCCAAACAACCACACTATCTTCAAGCTTTTTGGCAACCAAAATGAAGAAGATGAAGACCAAAAAACTGTTTCAGGTTTCGGCCATGAGTGAGAGAGAAGAGAGTTTTTGTTCTAGTTGATTTTTGATACCAAAAATCAATTTATTTATGCCATAATATTTATTAAATAATAATAAATCTATGACACAAACCATGCAAGGCTTAGAGTGTCAAACACTCAAATTCCATGCATAACAATTGAGTGTATTATACACTATCACCATGCAATGCATTATCAATAAAATAATACATATAATGACATATGTCATGTGGGCCCCACACATTTCCAAATGAAAGCGGGCCCACGTGCACTCACGCGTTCGGGTTCGATATTTCCGAAATACCGAACTTGCGTCGCGACGTTAATTAAATCGAATTTAAATAAATAATCGCGCCTAGCGAAATTATTATTTACGTCGCTAACGAATTAATTCTAAATTAACTCGTATGCCCGAATTAAAATCTAATTTTAATTTCGCGTCGAAATCGAATTTCAATTATTATATCAAATATAATAATTTTACTGATTAATTCCAAATTAATCGTTCTCTCTCTCTACATAAGGCACTTATCCGAGATAAAGTTCTCCGCAATTAATCCAAGATTAATTAAGTTCGAATCAAATATCATAGGTGAATCTTCAGGAAGCGACCCAAGAGATCTCCGGATATGTTGGCAGTAAATACGGTCGTCGGATAATCCGAACACGCACGTACCTCGTACTACGTTCTTACCGATTCACAAGACAAGGTTGGCTTCTAGCAAAGCGCCATGCCTACCCAATTCTCCAGAAATATTCTTATAGGAATATAAGATCTATATCAAGCGTAGTATACCGTAGTATTGCGTACATCGATCCAGTATCGGATGATCACATGCTAGGCCTGGGGCTGGAGATATGTCTGCCCCGTACGAAACATATATCGGACATCAAGCAACTAGTCTCTTTAAATCGGACAATCCTGACCTAGTCATATTGTCCCGACGGTTGCAACCTTTTATAGAGTACTAGTTCTGTGTCCTGCGTCATCATCACCTCCATATGTCTGAAGCGATACTTCCATCTTGACATCACATCCAGTACACTATGATTCTCGATAAACCCAGAAGAGGTGTACACAGAACCGGTTAAGGTCCCCAACCACCAAAACCAAAGTTTACCGATTGTCGCAAGTACTAGCGATGTAAGTCTCAGGTTAAGACCATATACACCTACCCTGATGCGGCCTCCCATAGACACCTAGACATACTACCAATGGGATTCCGCGGGGTCTATCCAGAGCGAAGCTGTTTTCCGTACCATCGGTAAAACACAACCTCATATCGCACTTGCATAAGTATCCAATACTTAAATATATGAGAACTATGCCGTTGTGCCCTCACAACGTGCACAAGCGCAATACTAGTCTATTCCGCATTATCGATGTCCAGTCTCGATAATACTACGGCTAGGGATATTTAATGATTAAACCTTTATGGATTGATACTGTCTCATATCATCTCAATCCAGTACTAATCATATGGATTTTCGCCATTTATATATCAAAGTAAATAATATTTACAAAATGGCAAAAGGCAATTTCATTATTACATAGTTAATTTTGTACAATAATACAATATCATTTACAAACAGTGACGCAATGGGACACAATGTCTAACACCATATTGGTGTTAGATTCGGGTAGTAATATGAGGGTTGAGGCCCACATTAGTATCAGTCTGGGGGCGAGGCCCACTTCAATACCAGTCTGGGGGTGAGGCCCACATCATTATCAACATCAGTTTTTCCGGAAATGACACTCTGGGGGCGAGGCCCACTTCAATACCAGTCTGGGGGTGAGGCCCACATCATTATCAACATCAGTTTTTCCGGAAATGACACTCTGGGGGCGAGGCCCATATCATTATCAGAATCAGTCAAGCCGGGAATGGCACTCCAAGAATGGAAACACAGTTCAAGAATGAACAAGCCGGGAATGGCACTCCAGGAATGGAAATACAGTTCAGGAATGAACAAGCCGAGAATGGCAATCCAAGAATGGAGCAGAGTTCAAGAATGAACAAGCCAGGAATGGCACTCCAGGAATGGAAATACAGTTCAGGAATGAAAAAGCCGGGAATGGCACTCCAAGAATGGAAGCACGGTTCGGGAATGAACCACCTCACAGCAACGGTTCGAGAATGGACCACCTCACAGTAACAGTTCGGGAATGGACATCTCACAGTAACGGTTCGGGAATGGACCACCTTACAGTAACAGTTCGGGAATGAACATCTCACAGTAATGGTTCGGGAATGGACCACCTTACAGTAACAGTTCGGGAATGGACACCTCACAGTAACGGTTCGGGAATGGACCACCTCACAGTAATAGTTCAGGAATGGACATCTCACAGTAACGGTTCGGGAATGGACCACCTTACAGTAATAGTTCGGGAATGGGCACCTCACACTAACGGTTCGGGAATGGACCACCTCACAGTAACAGTTCGGGAATGGACATCTCACAGTAACGGTTCGGGAATGGACCACCTTACAGTAACAGTTTGGGAATGGACACCTCACAGTAACGGTTCGGGAATGGACAACCTCACAGTAACAGTTCGGGAATGGACATCTCACAGTAACGGTTCGGGAATATACCACCTTACAGTAACAGTTCGGGAATGGACACCTCATAGTAACGGTTCGGGAATGGACCACCTCATAGTAACAGTTCGGGAATGGACACCTCACAGTAACGGTTCAGGAATGGACCACCTCACAGTAACAGTTCGGGAATGGACATCTCGCAGTAACGGTTCGGGAATGGACCACATCACAGCACGGTTCAGGAATGAACCAGGGGTCACAGCACCTCACCACCCAAATCAACTCAACTCAACACGTGGAAAGTCAAGTGGCAGTTGGCGAGCCAGGTAAGTAGAAATGCATTGCATAACTTTGATAGGATTGTCACTGTTACACATTACAGAAGTCTTATCAAAGTGGGGGCGACTGTAGGCATTGCATTTTTGCATATAAGTCCCTATGATGAGTCTCATTTGGAGACACTACCTTCTAAGTCACGGAGGTCACGGAAAACGGCCATCAGAAGGGGAAATTCAGAATAAACAAGGTTCACTGTTTTCGTTCGTGCTGCGTTCGTGTATACGTTCGGACGCCAAACAGATTGCATGCATTCGTGCCGCGTTCGAGGAAGCGTTCGAACGGTGTCGATAATTCTGGTTTTGCTGCTAGCCTCACATCAAGCCCATTTCGCCCAAGCCTTGCCCACACGCCCAAGCCCACTTAAAACACATATTTAACACATGGTAAAATCAAAACAAATCTAAAAATCACATACCAAATTAAAGTAAACATTAAAATCAATCACATATTTTAATTCCTTAATTAAGATATTCACCCAACAATTACACAAGATTCCTTCCTAACTAAACAAAATCACATACTAAATTAAAAAGATGTCATGCCTAATTAAAATCAATTATAACAAATTAAAGATATTGACTTCCTAATCTAAACCAAATTTATCCCCCCTCAATCTTTGACTTTCCTTGCTCAACACTAAATCAAATCCCTTCCTTGTGAGACAAGGTGAAGCCCTAGCCATTCTCTATATAAACAACCCCTAACCAAGACATGCATTCTCCTAGCTCATTCATACAAGAAAAGCCTCTCCTAGCTCATACACATAATATACACACAACTCACACAAATCACAAGACACAAAAGAAATAACACAAAAATTCTCTTCATCCTCTTTCCCTAAAAACCGAAAACCAGACCTCCATTTAGCAACCTTGTATCACCGAAAAACAGCCCATACAGCCCTAAAACACGCATACGGCAGCCCTAAACACACACATAAAACAGCCCCTGAACCACACCATAACACCACCGAAAATCACACCCAAAACAATAGCCAAAACACCCCAAAAATAGTAACTAAGATACACCAGCAAAGTGGCAGCGAATCGGAGTCAAAGCAGCAGCAAAAGATGGAGAACGACGACCCAAAATAGTAAGACAACGAACAAGAGCAGTGAACCAGTGAACTGGAAGAGTTGCGAAGCATCCACCCTTCCGATGACCGTACAGCGTACTACCGGGAGACGACATAAAAGGTTAGACCTGAGGGCACCTTGTATTTATTATCTTTCATTTGTCTTTTACTTATTCTAATATATTTTTTATTGCATGAGAGTCATTTTGTTGTGGCATGATGTGAATTCCGGATAAACGGAATGCATGTTCTCTTTTGTGGTATATCGGATGGAAACCCGGACGTAAATTTCGTAGCCGAATCCGAATGGACGGTAGTACGGTTTGCACTCGGGATACAACTCCACGTACCACTTGAGAGATACATATATTCCGTTTCGTCCAAACTTGTATTTGAGCATGATGTAGTTAGTACGTTATTTATTTATTTAGCCTGATTAGGCCTAGTGCGTTATTTATTCTTAAGCATGATTTAGTCCTTAGTATGTTAATCTTTATGCATGATTTAGATATCCATGTGATTAGATATGTCATTGTTGTGATCCTGTTTGAATGCGGTATCTAAAACCATATGAATGTATACAATCTGCCAGTTCCCATTCGAACGCGTCATCGAACGCAACTCGAACGTGAACCTTCTGTTTACCTTTCAAACGCGTTATCAAACGCTACTCGAACGCGCTTGTATTTTTGTATCATCGGGTCTGGTCTCGTTCGAACGAGTTATCAAATGCTACACGAACGTGAACCTTCTGTTTACCATTCGAACTCGTTTACGAACGCTACACGAACGCTCACACACTGAACTGAGTCTGTCTCATCATATTTCATGCATAATTGCCTCTTGGGTGATCTCTCTTGCATTATGTAGTCAATCATATTATTTGTATTCCTGTATTTATCCATTCGATGTATTCATGAGATAGTACCCAAGCATGATTAGGTTGTTCTTAGTTTTCCATATCATATGATTGGAATATGTTCATGAGATTACCATGCGATGTTGTATGTTGTGATGATTAATTTCATGCATGTGGATTTAGAAGCATGATACTCTTGGAAATAAGTGTTACTTAGGCCTGATTAAATTATTACGTAAATCCTTTCATTACAAGTGACATAAGTAATGGACCATTCCGAACCCAACGGTTTGAGGTCTTCCCTTGCGAGGGGTGAGTGCAGCCTTAAATCTCATTTTCCCGGTTCACACCGGGTGGCGACTCCATTATTCTCCGGTTTAGCCCCCCGTGCCTACTCCGTACTCCCGACCGGGGCCGCGAGCCCGGGACAGCATGTGTCGCCCCAGATCCTGTGTCCCCACACCTAGGTACGGGGTTAACATCATCACTGCGGCACTCTAGGTACGGAGACGCAACCGCGACGCCCTAGGTACGGGGCTTAGCACCATCAACTCAACACAGTAGGCAGACCATGTGGCAGGGCTTAGCACCATCAACTCAACACAGTAGGCAGACCATGTGCCAGGTAAGTAAAAATGCATTGCACGTACTTTGATATGATTGTCATTGTCACACACTGCACAAGTCCCATCAAAGTGGGGGCAACTGTAGGCACTGCATTTTTGCATGTTAGCCCGATGATGAGCCTCTTACGGAGGCACCACCTTTTAAGTCGCGGAAGTCGCGGGAAACGGACGTCGGAAGGAAATAATCAAGAATTGGAATTTTGACAGATTTTGTTCGCCCGTTTAGCATCGGGTTTGCTAGTTGAGCCTCTGTTTCAAAATTTATTCTCGCCCCGAACCTTAAACCTACCCCTGTGTCCCACGTCATTACACAAATTTAACAAAACCACTCACAAATACCTCCCTCACACGCCCACTTCAACCAAATTTAATAAACAAATCATTTCACCTTTTTCACCACACACACTAACCAAACCAAAACAAAAACCAAACAAACAAAACCAATCTCCACCCACGTGAAACCATAACAAAATTCAACAAAACAAACACCAACAAATTTCCTTGCCTCCCACGTGAACCCTTCCTCCACAAATAATAAAAAATGAAACACAAACAACAATTCTTTCACACCTCACAAGCCTCACACGTTAAACACAAACATCTGCCACCCACTCAACCCTCATGCAACCGACATAAACAAAGTAATGAGCCCTAATTCACGCCATTCACCAAATTTCCTCCTCGAAATTCAACAACAAATCAATTTCCCTTTTCATTCTTTTCAAACCTCACCGAAAGCTCCTTTGTTCCCCCTCAATCTCCTTCATTTTGTCCCCTTGGATCACGCCTGAAACAACCCCACTCAGCCCCTATGTGGGACATAAGATCTGGGGCGACGCATGCTGTCTCGGGCTCGTGGCCCGGTCCGGAGTACGGAGTAGCCACGGGGGACTAAACCGGAGAATAATGGAGTCGCCACCCTGTGTGAACCGGGAAAATGAGATTTAAGGCCGCACTCACCCCTCGCAATGGAAGACCTCAAACTGTTGGGTTCGGAATGGTCCCTTACTTATGTCACTTGTAATGAAAGGATTTGTGTAATAATTTAATCAAGCCTAGGTAATACTTATTTCCAATAGTATCATGCTTCTAAATCCACATGCATGAAATTAATCATCACAACATGCAACATCACATGGCAATCTCATGAACATATTCCAATCATATGATATGGAAAACTAAGAACAACCTAATCATGCTTGAGTACTATCTCATTAATACTTCGAATGGATAAATGCAGGAATACAAATAATATGATTGGCTACATAATGTAATGGAGATCACCCAAGAGGCAATTGTGCATGAAATATGATGAGACAGACTCAGTTCAGTGTGTGCGCATTCGTGTAGCGTTCGTAAATGCGTTCGAACGGTAAACAGAAGGTTCGCGTTCGAGTTGCGTTCGATGACGCGTTCGAACGGGGAACTGGCAGATTGCATACATTCATATGGTTTTAGTTACAGCATTCAAACAGGATCACAACAACGACATATCTAATCACATGGATATCTAAATCATGAATAAAGATTAACATACTAAGGACTAAATCATGCTTAAGAATAAATAACGCACTAGGCCTAATCAGGCTAAATAAATAAATAACGTACTAATTACATCATGCTCAAATACAAGTTTGGATGAAACGGAATATATGTATCTCTCAAGTGGTACGTGGAGTTGTATCCCGAGTGCAGACCGTACTACCGTCCATTCGGATTCGGCTACGAAATTTACGTCCAGGTTTCCATCCGATATACCACAAAAGAGAACATGCATTCCGTTTATCCAGAATTCACATCATGCCTCAACAAAATGACTCTCATGCAATAAAAAATATATTAAAATAAATAAAAGACAAATGAAAGATAATAAATACAAGGTGCCCTCAGGTCTAACCTTTTATGTCGTCTCTCGGTAGTACGGTGTACGGTCGTCGAAAGGGGGGGAATGCTCCGCAACTCCTCCGGTTCACAGGTTCACACCTTTCCTCGCTGTTCCACTGCTCAAGCTACTGTTTTGACTCCGATTCACTGTTGTTTTGACTCCGATTCGCTGCCGCTTTGCTGGTGTATCTTAGTTACTGTTTTTGGGATGTTTTGGCTACTATTTTGGGTGTGATTTTTGGTGGTGTTATGGTATGGTTCGGGGGCTGTTTTGATGAGGTAAAGGGGGCTGTTCGGGATATGTTTTAGTCAAGGCAATGAGGGTTCTTTGGTTTGTGATCTTGGGTTATTGAGAGTGAGGGAGAGTTGTGTCAATAAGCTTGGGTGTTTCTTGTGTGAATGAACTAGAAGAGGCTTTTCTTGTATGAATGAGCTAGGGGAGTGCATGTCTTGGTTAGGGGTTGTTTATATAGAGAAAGGTTAGGGCTACTCCTTGTCTCACAAGGAAGGGATTTGATTTGGTGTTGAGCAAGGAAAGTCAAAGATTGAGGGGGGACAAATTTGTTTTAGATTAGGAAGTCAATATATTTAATTTGTTATAATTGATTTTAATTAGGCATGACATCTTTTTAATTTAGTATGTGATTTTGTTTAGTTAGGAAGTTAATATATTTGATTGATTTTAATGTTTATTTTAATTTGGTATGTGATTTTTAGATTTGTTTTGATTTCACCATGTGTTAAATATGTGTTTTAAGTGGGCTTGGGCGTGTGGGCCAAGGCTTGGGCGAATTGGGCTTGATGTGAGGCTAGCAGCAAAACCAGAATTACCGACACCGTTCGAACGCTTCCTCGAACGCGGCACGAACGCCCGCAATCTGTTTGGCGTTCGAACGTATACACGAACGCGGCACGAACGAAAACAGTGAACCTTGTTTATTCTGAATTCCCCCTTCCGATGTCCATTTTCCGTGACCTCCGTGACTTAAAAGGTAGTGTCTCCAAATGAGACTCATCATAGGGACTTATATGCAAAAATGCAGTGCCTACAGTCACCCCCACTTTGATGGGACTTGTGCAGTGTGTGTTTTGAACAATCCTATCAAAGTTATGCAATGCATTTCTACTTACCTGGCTCGCCAGCTGCCACTTGACTTGCCATGTGTTGTGTGGAGTGGATGTTGTGTCGTACCTGGCATGCTAAACCTCATACCCGAAGTGTCGCAGTTGCGTCTTCGTACCTAGAGTGTCGCAGTGATATCTCCATACCCGGAGTGCCGTACCTGGCGTGCTAAACCTCATACCTAAGGCGTCGCAGTAATATCTCCATACCCGGAGTGCCGTACCTGGCTTGCTAAACCTCATACCCAAGGCGTCGCAGTAATATCTCCATACCCGGAGTGCCGTACCTGGCTTGATACACCTCATACCCAAGGCGTCGCAGTAATATCTCCATACCCGGAGTGCCGTACCTGGCGTGCTAAACCTCATACCCAACGCGTCGCAGTAATATCTCCATACCCGGAGTGCCGTACCCGGCAAAACTGATCTGATGTTAATGTGGGCCTCGCCCCCAGAGTGCCATACCCGGCTAGACTGATGATGATAAGGATGTGGGCTTCGCCCCCAGAGTGCCATACCCGGCCAGACTGATGTTGATAAGGATGTGGGGCTCGCCCCCAGAGTGCCATACCCGGCCAGACTGATGTTGATAAGGATGTGGGGCTCGCCCTCAGAGTGCCATACCCGGTTTGTTCATTCTCGAACTGTGTTCCCATTCTTGGAGTGCCATTCCCGGCTTGTTCATTCTCGAACTGTGTTTCCATTCTTGGAGTGCCATTCTCGGCTTGTTCATTCTCGAAACTGTGCTTCCATTCTTGGAGTGCCATTCTCGGCTTGTTCATTCTGAATGGTGTTCCATTCTTGGAGTGCCATTCCTGCTTGTCATTCTCGACTGTGTTTCCATTTTGGAGTGACATTTGAAGGGGTATTTAGGGGGGGTGAGTCGGGTAGGTAACGCAGCGGAAGCGGTGAAAATCCGATTTTCAGATTTCAAAACTTTTTCTCGGATTAATTAAATAAACATATTTATTTAATATTCCAATATTCAAATTATGAAATAAAATTTTAAATGAATCAAATTCAAGTGAAATTACCAAATTACCCTTATATGGTATTTTGTCCATTTTAGTCCGAAATTGATCCAATCAATTTTGAATGATTCTAAATCATTTCTAAGATGAACTTATCATGTTCAAAACATCAAAACACCAAAGCCACAAAAATCCCAAAAATCCCTCCAATGCCGTGAGCCACATTTGGTGGCATTTTGACCATTTGGTCATTTCATGCTTCAAAACTCATCTTAATGAAATCCAATCAACATGAAACTTTGCATGCACTCATATACACACCCAAATGCTCAACATATATCAAAACCCCCAAATTTGGAATTGGTTATAAACCCTAATTTTTCAATTTCACAAATTGGACAAATTAGGCCATTTACATTAAATCAAATATTTCAATCATCAATCTTTCATCTAATTCAAGTCTCAACACAATGAAACAACTCAAGATCAAATCTAGGTCATTTAAGAGTGGGTCAATAACTCTAGAATAGCAACATGGTTTCATAAACCTTAAAAGAATACATATAACTACACTAGTTACATTCTTTCTTCATCATACATGCTCAACACTTCATCAAACTTCCATCAACAAAAACACAAAGAAATAAAGAAAGAAATTATCTAAGAACAACATATGTTGAAGCCTAGATCCTAAGGAACAAATTCCTCTCTAATAGTAAGTTTGAAAAACTTACTAAAATCCAAGCTTTTCTTTGATTTTTCTTTCTTCTCCAAGCTTTCAAAGTTTCTTCAATGGAGTTTGTTTGTATAAAGTGTATTAGGTTTTTTTTGTTAAATGAAATGAAAATCAATTTATACTTGTTCATTTGGCCTTGGCCGAAATTACCTTAGACAAAAAACAAGAAAATTAATTTCAATTTCATTTCAAATCATTTGGTCAACTTGGACAAATATCTTATAAACACTTTATTAGATATTTATTTGGTCAACAAATGCAACTAACATCATTAACTTTAATTATCCTAACATAATATTTATATTTTAATTAATTTAATCATTTAACAATTAAATAATTAATTAATTAATCAAATACAAATATATTAAATATATGTATAATATTTACATTAAATATTAAAAACATATATTCATTTAGGAAATAAGTCAAATAACTCATTTTGACTATTAATTAATGTGTATTTAAATTAATCAAGTATTAAATGTAAATACACAATAATTAAGCAAATGACTATCTAGTCTCTTTAGCATGTATCTTGCGTTTAACCATTAAACGACTTTATAAATAATCAATATTATTTATTAATGTTGCTCTAGTGCTACGAGTATGTTTCATTATTGAGACTCTCTAGGTTCAGGTATATCCGTCACGAAATCAAATTTCATGTCCATAATCTATCCACCCGTAGATTATGACGACGATCACGGATAATCTCGCTGAACCATACAGGTCGAGGTCATGGCAAATGTATAATTCCTCCGTCACAGGTATCCGGATAAATCCCAGAGATATAGATGTAAACGTCAAATCTCTATCGGGATTATCCAGTCGACTATTCTATTAGCAATCTCAAAAGAATGTTTAGAACTAGCTTCTAAACTTACCACGGGCCCATGGTTTTATCTGATTGCTAATCATATGGACTACCTATGCTCTGGTACACAAGAACTGACGGATCCTATCTTGATACACATAGGACACCCTGAGGATCTATCTACACCCAACGAACAGGCGGAGGTCTGATCTAAATAGATCGGTGACGTGACTGCCATCTAAGTGTAGAAGATGTCTCATGTGCCCACAATGGCATCTCAAGTCTAAGAATCACAAGTGCTACTCAACCCAAGAAGATTCTTATTGACGCTGGTGTACCATCCATTAAGAATCTTCGGTGAGTCGTTCAGTGTTTATCCACTATAAACACCTACACGTCTATACTAGTCTCCAAGACTTATGGTTCATTGAGAAACCATTGGAATCATATATTCCAGTATACGACATGTACCGGTCTCAACGGGTTTACTATACTGACCAAGTAGTGTAAACCTTGACCAGGAACTGTCTGAGAATGACAACGTCATGATACGACTCAATGTCCGTTGCGACGCTTTTGCAACTGTATCATGACTAATCATTCTAAGGTCATTACGTCTTTACCATATAAAAGATTAGATTATATTATAGAAACTGCATATTATTACTAATAATAATGTTTTACAGAAGTATTTAACAAAATACAACCGGGAATTGGCGCTCTGAGCACCAACCCCTACAAAATCTCCCACTTGCTCTAGTGCCAATATCGATTGTATCTAATACCCATCGACTCCACGTGTTTATCAAATAACTTCGGAGGTATGGCCTTCGTCAGCGGGTCTGCTACGTTGTCTTCACTCGGTACCTTGCACACGACAATATCCCCTCGCGACACGATCTCTCGAATGATGTGGTACTTGCGTTCCACATGCTTCGACTTCTGATGCGCCCTCGGTTCCTTTGCTTGCGCAATGGCTCCAGTATTATCACAGTATAACGGAATCGCATTCTCGATACTTGGGACAACTCCCAATTCTGTGATAAAGTTCTTTATCCACACAGCCTCTTTTGCGGCTTCAGAAGCTGCAATATATTCCGCCTCAGTGGTGGAATCAGCTGTAGATCCCTGTTTGGAACTCTTCCAACAAACTGCACCTCCGTTAAGGGTAAAGACAAATCCAGATGTAGACTTTCTATCATCGGGATCCGATTGGAAATCGGAGTCTGTATACCCATTAACCTGCAGTTCGTTTCCTCCATAAATAATCAACTTATCCTTAGTACCTTTAAGATACTTTAGGATATGTTTAATGGCCATCCAATGGTCATTACCTGGATTGGACTGATATCGACTAGTTACGCTAACAGCGAAACTGATATCAGGCCTCGTACATAACATGGCATACATTATGCTACCCAAACACGAAGCATAAGGTTGGTTAGACATTCTAACCTTCTCATCTTCTGTTTGTGGACACATCTTCTTGGAAAGATGAATCCCATGTCTGAACGGTATGTTTGCTGTCTTACAGTTACCAAAGCTATACCGTTCCAAGATCTTATCTACGTACGTTGATTGGGATAACCCAATCAGCCTCCTTTGTCTATCTCGATAGAGTTTTATCCCTAAAACATAGGAAGCTTCTCCCAGGTCCTTCATGGAGAAATTCTTACAGAGATATGCTTTAACGCTTTGTAACATACCTAAATCATTCCCAATGATTAGGATGTCATCAACATACAGGACTAAAAATACGACCATGCTCCCACTGGCCTTCTGATACACACAGGATTCTTCCGAATTCTTGAGAAAACCAGACGATCTGATAATCTCGTCGAATCGAAGATTCCAACTTCGTGAAGCTTGTTTAAGTCCATAAATGGACTTCTTAAGCTTACATACCATACCCGAGGTTTCGCTGGATGTGAAACCTTCCGGCTGTTCCATATAGATTTCTTCATCAAGAAATCCATTTAGAAAAGCCGTTTTGACATCCATTTGCCAAATCTCGTAGTCATGATACGCAGCTATAGAAAGCAAAATCCGGATAGACTTAAGCATTGCTACCGGCGAAAAAGTTTCATCGTAGTCGACGCCAGGTCGCTGCGTGTAACCTTTTGCTACCAGTCGGGCCTTGTAAGTTTCAACCTTACCGTCAGGCCCGCGCTTCCTCTTGTAAACCCATTTACAACCGATAGGAACAATTCCTTCGGGAAGCGGAATCAAGTCCCAAACTTGATTTTCATGCATTGAGTCTATCTCGGATTTCATGGCACTTTGCCATTTCACGGAGTCGATGTCCAACATCGATTCTCTATAGGTGAAAGGATCTGTCTCTTCAACTAAGAGAACATCCAGACTCTTTTCTTGTATCAAATACAAGCGTTCAGGAGGTCTAGATACCCTTTCCGACCTACGGAGTGTGTGTGTTGAAGGTCCTTCATCTACTTGAACTTCAGGTTCCTCCGTTGGTTCGTTGTTTTCAGGTTGGACTTCATCAAGCTCAACCTGTCTATGATCACCACCTTCTGACAAAAATTCTACTTCTAGAAATTTTGCGAAGCGAGCTACGAACACATTTCGATGCTCGGTATCATAGAACAGATATCCCCTCGTATTCGAGGGATATCCAACAAACCTAAACTTTTGCCCTCGAGGCGAAAGCTTACTTTGCTGAGTTACCCTGACATAGGCAGGACAACCCCAAACCTTAATATAATTAAGATTCGGTCTCCTACCGAACCATATCTGATACGGTGTCGTAGGAACAGCCTTTGAAGGAATCTTATTCAAAAGATGTGCGGCTGTTAAGAGACAGTAACCCCATAAGTAATAGGGCAAATCTGTGAAACTCAACATCGATCGGACCATATCCAATAAAGTCCGATTTCTCCTTTCAGATACACCATTGTGCTGTGGTGTACCTGGAGGAGTATATTGAGCGAGAATCCCATTCTCCTTCATATAATCCATGAACTCACCACTCATATATTCGCCGCCTCGATCTGATCGAAGGCATTTAATATATTTACCAGTTTGTTTTTCTACTTCATTTCGGAACTCTTTGAACTTTTCAAAGGTTTCCGATTTATGTCACATCAAATACACATAACTGTACCGTGACAAATCATCGGTAAAGGTAACGAAGTACGAATAACCACTGTGAGCAGTTTGACTTAGTGTACCACATACATCAGAATGTACGAGTTCCAGTAAGTTAGTGGCGCGGTGTCCAACACCAGAAAATGTGGCCTTGGTCATCTTACCCTGAATACAGGATTCACAAGTTGGATAGGATTCAATGGTAAGATCTAATATTAAACCATTCCTAACCAATTGGGTAAGGCGTTTAACGCCAATGTGACCAAGTCTCATATGCCAAAGTTCAGTATTATTAATTACAGGTAAACTACGTTTATTAACTCCATTATTTAATATATCTTTTGAAGTTTGCAATGTATAATGACCATGCTGGTTTGGACAACTAAGGATCTGAATATTATTTTTATCATATAAATACAAAGAACTATTCTTAATATTAATACAATAGCCTTCTGTATCTAATACAAAAAGTGATATAATATTAGCGACACATCCTGGTACAAAATGACAGTCATATAACAAAAGTGTCCCATTCGGCAATGAGATCTCGCATACTCCCACTGCAACTGCATCCAAAGAGTCTCCACTCCCGAACCGCAACTGCATCTCCCTGGCTTCAGCCTCCTACTTTCCTTCAGCACCTGCAACGAATTGCAAATGTGAATGGGACAAGCAGAATCTAAAATCCAGCTGGATGTAACGGCTTCACAAGCCAAAGATAAATCAATAACTGGAAAAATAAAAGTACCTGATGTGATGTAGATGCTCTGTCTCTCTCAGCTGGGCAATGTAATCGGACAGTTCCTCTTCCAGTGCCCGACTTGCCGCAGTGGTGGCATTTGTCTTCAGAAGCCCTTTTGGGCTTGCGCTATCTTCGCCTGCTGTGGAGGACCGAAGCCTTCTTCTTCTTCCCTTCTTCTTCTTTCCCTTGGACATTCCTTGGGAAGAAGCAGACAGAGAAGTAGATCTAGGTGGGCGAGTCGGTACTCCCTTCTTCAGATCCTCTTCTGCCGTGAGCAACATCCTATGTAGCTCCTGGTAGGTGCAGACTGTCCCGTGCATGTTGAAGTACATCACAAACTGGCGGAATGAAGCTGGCAGAGAACCAAGAATGACACTCCTACCGAGAATGTCATTCAGGATGAGATTATGTTGCCTCAATTGATCGATCAAATCGATCATTGAAGAACATGTGGGCTAACACTTTGCCCCTCATCCAGACGCGCATGGAACAGTTCCATGGCGACCTTGTGAACAATAACCTGTTCCTGGTTCTCGAACGATTGTCTTAATCGCGTTATCATACTATAGGAATCTGATGTTCCATAGTATTGTTGCTTGAGTTTCGGAGAGAGCGAACTAAGATGTATGATTTAACCTTAAATCATCATTCTTCCAAGCTTCAAAAACTTGGCGTTCCTCCTCCGAAGCATCCTCACCCACTGCAAGGGGTAAAGGACCCTCAAGAACATAACCCAACTTTTCGGAATCGAGGACAATCCTCAAATCCAATTCCCAGTCTGCAAAGTTCTCAGCGCCTTTCAGTTTGTTCGCATCTAACATACGCGCAAACTGGTTTGTGGATTGACCCGCCATCGCAAATCTATCATATAGATCACGAAAAACGGTTAGCAGAAATTAAGCAGTTTCATATAATATCAAAAGCATAAACTAGATCATGGATTTTTAATCTAATATGCCCCTCCCACTAAATCATGCAATACTGTAATCCCAAAACAGAATACAAATATTTAATAATTAAATTAAATATAAATAGTGAAAAGTGGATCCCGTGAATATATTTCGGCTCACAGCAGAGGCACGGTCTCGCCTACGTATATTCATCAGGTAGACAACTCATTTGTCAATCACTCACTAATGACTCCTAAGTATCCGGTCCTGGCCGTTTCTCGTTGTCGCTGCGAAGGCAGGCCCACAAGGAGACGTACCAAGGGTTAAACTCGTCAATGATAAACTCAAGTTACTTACGTAATCCTGACAGCTAGGGCACGTTCAGAATTCCGCTTTACTTGAATTTATCTAGTATCAGATATACATCCGGTATAAATAAATCTTTATCGGCTACCCTCACAGCAGAGGCACGGTCTCGGATGTAGTCACAAAGAAGTATTCATAAACCGTATTGACAAGACGGACCATATAACATGCATCAAATACATAATTACATTTAAACCTTATTATTAGGGATTTTCCGCTAAGTGTCATACACCCTAAATCTAACCAGTTTAGATCCTAATAAGCATGCATAAAGTCAAGAAAACATGATTAAACATTGATTCAATGAAGGCTAATCATATTAGGTGGCCTAGAATCAGACTCGCTCTGATACCATTTTGAAGGGGTTATTAGGGGGGGTGAATCCGGTAACGCAGCGGAAGCGCGGTGAAAATCCGATTTTCAGATTTCAAAACTTTTTCTCGGATTAATTAAATAAACATATTTATTTAATATTCCAATAATCAAATTATGAAATAAAATTTTAAATGAATCAATTTCAAGTGAATTACCAAATTACCCTTATTTGGTATTTTGTCCTTTTAGTCCGAAATTGATCCAATCAATTTTGAATGATTCTAAATCATTTCTAAGATGAACTTATCATGTTCAAAACATCAAAACACCAAAGCAACAAAAATCCCAAAATTCCCTCACAATGCCGAGAGCCAAATTTGGTGGCAATTGACCATTTGGTCATTTCATGCTTCAAAACTCATCCAAATGAAATCCAATCAACATGAAACTTTGCATGCATCATATACACACCCAAATGCTCAACATATATGAAAACCCCAATTTGGAATTAGTTATAACCCTAATTTTTCAATTTCCACAAATTGGACAAATTAGGCAATTACATTAAATCAAATGTTTCAATCATCAATCTTTCATCCAATTCAAGTCTCAACACAAAAACAACTCAAGATCAAATCTAGGTCATTAAGAGTGGGTCAACAACTCTAGAATAGCAACATGGTTTCATAAACCTTAAAAGAATACATATAACTACATAGTTACACTTTCTTCACACTACTGCTCAACAACTTCATTCAAACTTCCATCAACAAAAACACAAAAAGAAATAAAGAAAGAATTATCTAAGAACAACATATGTTGAAGCCTAGAACCTAGGAACATTTCCTTCTAAATAGTAAGTTGAAAAACTTACTAAAATCCAAGCTTTTTCTTGATTTTTCTTTCTTTCTCAAGCTTTCAAAGTTTCTTCAATGGAGTTTGTTTGTATAAAGTGTATTAGGTTTAGTTAAATGAAATGAAAAACAATTATACTTGTTCATTGGTCTTGGCCGAAATTACCAAGACAAAAAAACAAGAAAATTAATTTCAATTTCATTTCAAATTCATTGGTCAACTTGACAAATATCTTATAAACAACTTTATTAGATATTTATTTGGTCAACAAATGCAACTAACATCATTAACTTTAATTATCCTAACATAAGATATTTATATTTTAATTAATTTAATCATTTAACAATTAAATAATTAATTAATTAATCAAATACAAATATATTAAATATATGTATAATATTTACATTAAATATTAAAAACATATATTCATTTAGGAAATAAGTCAAATAACTCATTTTGACTATTAATTAATGTGTATTTAAATTAATCAAGTATTAAATGTAAATACACAATAATTAAGCAAATGACTATCTAGTCTCTTTAGCATGTATCTTGCGTTTAACCATTAAACGACTTTATAAATAATCAATATTATTTATTAATGTTGCTCTAGTGCTCTACGAGTATGTTTCATTATTGAGACTCTCTAGGTTCAGGTATATCCGTCACGAAATCAAATTTCATGTCCATAATCTATCCACCCGTAGATTATGACGATCACGGATAATCTCGCTAAACCATACAGGTCGAGGTCATGGCAAATGTATAATTCCTCCGTCACAGGTATCCGGATAAATCCCAGAGATATAGATGTAAACGTCAAATCTCTATCGGGATTATCCAGTCGACTATTCTATTAGCAATCTCAAAAGAATGTTTAGAACTAGCTTCTAAACTTACCACGGGCCCATGGTTTTATCTGATTGCTAATCATATGGACTACCTATGCTCTGGTACACAGAACTGACGGATCCTATCTTGATACACATAGGACACCCTGAGGATCTATCTACACCCAACGAACAGGCGGAGGTCTGATCTAAATAGATCGGTGACGTGACTGCCATCTAAGTGTAGAAGATGTCTCATGTGCCCACAATGGCATCTCAAGTCTAAGAATCACAAGTGCTACTCAACCCAAGAAGATTCTTATTGACGCTGGTGTACCATCCATTAAGAATCTTCGGTGAGTCGTTCAGTGTTTATCCACTATAAACACCTACACGTCTATACTAGTCTCCAAGACTTATGGTTCATTGAGAAACCATTGGAATCATATATTCCAGTATACGACATGTACGGTCTCAACGGGTTTACTATACTGACCAAGTAGTGTAAACCTTGACCAGGAACTGTCTGAGAATGACAACGTCATGATACGACTCAATGTCCGTTGCGACGCTTTTGCAACTGTATCATGACTAATCATTCTAAGGTCATTACGTCTTTACCATATAAAAGATTAGATTATATTATAGAAACTGCATATATTATTACTAATAATAATGTTTTACAGAAGTATTTAACAAAATACAACCGGGAATTGGCGCTCTGAGCCACAACCCCTACAACATTCTCAGCTAAACTGATACAGATGCTGATGTGCGGCCTAGCCCCCACGAGGCTACTGGGGCCTACGCCCCCAGCTGAATTGATATTGGCCTTGCCCTTAGATGATATGATATGGGCCTCGCCCCCAGATGATAATGATGTGGGTCTCACCCCAACTAATACTGATATAGGCCTCGCCCCCAGACTGATAAGCTGATATGGGCCTCGCCCCAATGCCTTACAATGATGGGTGCTCACACCCCAACTGATACTGATTATGGGCATCGCCCCCCAGCCTGATAAATGTGATGGGCCTCAGCCCTCGACTGATACTGATAGGGCCTCGCCCCCAACTGAAATGATTGTGGGACTACCCCCAACTGATACTGATATGGGCCTCGCCACCAGCTGGTACGATGTGGGCCTCGGCCATGGATCATTCCTGAAGACTGCTGACATTGTATTGTTGCTGCTTCTGGTTGGCTTGTATTGACGCTTTCTCTTTTTTCTTCCTTGAAACCTGTTATTTACAAAACAGAACAAGCACAAAAAGGATGCAAATGTTACGTGTATGCATGCATGCAGATTGAGTTTCCTATCACGTGGGTTAGGTCTTCTACCGGTACTCTTGGTGGCTGCTTGGTCTTTTGACAAGTCTGTCCTCTTCCCTAACCAACGGGTATCTATGATGGCTTTCAAGACAAATGGGGTTAACATGGTTGCATGTATGCATGAGGTGCATGTGATGCAAGAAATATATCAACTCATTAAAATTTTCACACAAATCGGCCCACAATCATTTAGAAGCTTTTGGGCTAACTGTCATAGGAGTGAACTCGTCCCAGTTTAAATGGCCCAACGAGTTCACATCTCATGGCAAGGAGCCCAACTAAATCCAAATGGTAATGTTCCGAACACAAGCACAAAGTGGCCCATCAATATTTAGAAGCCTTTGGCCCAATCGTCATAGGATACGTTCTTGTCCCAGTTTAAATGGCCCAACAAGCCCATATCTCATGACAAATGGTCCGAATGGATCCAAACGACGATGTTCCCAAACACAAGCATAAAAGAAAGATGATGCAAACATAAAACAATGATTTCTACAGAATGGCCCATCAACATTTCAGAAGCTTTGGGCCTATTGGTCATAAGGTACGAACTCGCCCCAGTTTAAATGGCCCAGCAAGTTCGCATTTCTGACAATAGTCCAACTGCATCCAAATGAGGATGGTCCATAAGCACATACTCAAGGAAATAATTGCTACTTTAACCATACAACCACGGTCTATGGGTGGGTTCGCAAGAGTGTAGACAAAGGTTCTCATCGGCGAAGGATGGCCCACAACTAGGTCTCCCCAATGAAGGGTTCGAGCGACCACGTGAGCGCACCCTTTTTTATACACTAAGGTACGTGCCAATGAGCTATGGTGTGTGACTGACTGTCAAATGGATTTCCCGTTGTAGATTCCCCAGAGGGAGGGTGGAGCGAGGCTCTTTTAAGTACCCTAGCCTCTTAGGCTCTTATCGCTTGGTGACATGAATAAACAACGAGTCCTCAAAATTAGTCCATCACAATAGGCTAAGGGTAGATGGCCATATAGGTGCCTTCACAGCTTTTCCTTCTAGGAAGGTAGTGAATGAAGAAAGACACCAAACCATTACATAGCCTCAAGATGCCCTTGATTAAACCCTCATTTTATCCACTATAGACACGGTTAATTAGAACATATATCCAAACATTACAAGACAATATTTCGGGGCCGATTCTCTATCCCCAGTGGAGTCGCCAGACTGTGGGACACAGGATCTGGGGCGACACATGCTGTCCCTGGCTCGTGGCCCGGTCGGGAGTACGGATTAGCCACGGGGGACTAAACCGGAGAATAATGGAGTCGCCACCCGGTGTGAATCGGGAAAATAAGATTTAAGGCCGCACACACCCCTCGTAAGGGAAGACCTCAAACCGTTGGGTTCGGAATGGTCCATTACTTATGTCACTTGTAATGAAAGGATTTGTGTAATAATTTAATCAGGCCTAGGTAACACTTATTTCCAAGAGTATCATGCTTCTAAATCCACATGCATGAAATTAATCATCACAACATGCAACATCACATGGCAATCTCATGAACATATTCCAATCATATGATATGGAAAACTAATAACAACCTAATCATGCTTGAGTACTATCTCATGAATACATCAAATGGATAAATGCAGGAATACAAATAATATGATTGGCTACATAATGCAAGGGAGATCACCCAAGAGGCAATTGTGCGTGAAATATGATGAGACAGACTCAGTTCAGTGTGTGCGCGTTCGTGTAGCGTTCGTAAACGCGTTCGAACGGTAAACAGAAGGTTCGCGTTCGAGTTGCGTTCGATGACGCGTTCGAATGGGAACTGGAAGATTGCATACATTCATATGGTTTTAGATACCGCATTCAAACAGGATCACAACAACGACATATCTAATCACATGGATATCTAAATCATGCATAAAGATTAACATACTAAGGACTAAATCATGCTAAAGAATAAATAACGCACTAGGCCTAATCAGGCTAAATAAATAAATAACGTACTAACTACATCATGCTCAAATACAAGTTTGGATGAAACGGAATATATGTATCTCTCAAGTGGTACGTGGAGTTGTATCCCGAGTGCAGACCGTACTACCGTCCATTCGGATTCGGCTACGGAATTACGTCCAGGTTTCCATCCGATATACCACAAAAGAGAACATGCATTCTGTTTATCCGGAATTCACATCATGCCTCAACAAAACGACTCTCATGCAATAAAAAATATATTAAAATAAATAAAAGACAAATGAAAGATAATAAATACAACGTGCCCTCAGGTCTAACCTTTTATGTCGTCTCTCGGTAGTACGGTGTACGGTCGTCGAAAGGGGGGGAATGCTCCGCAACTCCTCTGGTTCACAGGTTCACACCTTTCCTCGCTGTTCCACTGCTCAAGCTACTGTTTTGACTCCGATTCACTACTGTTTTGACTCCAATTCGCTGCCGCTTTGCTGGTGTATCTTAGTTACTATTTTTGGGATGTTTTGGCTACTGTTTTGGTGTGATTTTCGGTGGTGTTATGGTGTGGTTCGTGTTGGTTTCTATAAATGTCCCAAACAAAGATTAAGCATGTGAAATACTATAAATGAATATATATAAGACTTGAAGCATGGCGGAATCATACTTACAAAGCTATGTGATGAAGAAGATGATCAAATGGTGGAAGCTCCAAGTGTTGGAAGATTCGGCCAAGAGGAGGAAGAAGACTTGAAGCTCCAAGCTTTTGTATTCCAAGCTCTTTGATGGTTTCCCTATCACCTCTTTTGATCCCTTGCTTGTGCTAGCAAAAATGGAGAATAGAAGATCAAATCTTCCTTTGTCCTTCCATGGAGTTCACGGCAATGTGAAGAAATTTGAGAGAGAAAGAGTTTTGTGTGATTTTTTTGTTTTACCAAAAATCAATTTATATTTATGCCATAATTTTATTAAATTAATAATAAATCTATGACACAAACCATGCAATGGCTTAGAGTGTCAAACACTCAAACTCCATGCAATGCATTAGAGTGTAATGCACACTATCACCATGCAATGCCTTATCAATTAAATAATGCATATAATGACAAGTGTCATGTGGGCCCCACACGTTTCCCAATGAAAGTGGGCCCACGTCCATTCACGCGTTCGGGTTCGATATTTCCGAAATACCGAGCTTACGTCGCGACGTTAATTAAACCGAATTTAAATAAATAATTGCGCCTGGCGAAATTATTATTTACGTCGCTAACGAATTAATTCTAAATTAACTCGTATGCCCGAATTAAAATCTAATTTTAATTTCGCGTCGAAATCGAATTTCGATTATTATATCGAATACAATAATTTTATCGATTAATTCCAAATTAATCGTTCTCTCTCTAAATTAGGCACTTTATCCAAGATAAAGTTTCTCCGCAATTAATCCAAGATTAATTAAGTCCGAATCAAATATCATAGGTGAATCTTCAGGAAGCGACCCAAGAGATCTCCGGATATTTTGGCAGTAAATACGGTCGTCGGATAATCCGAACACGTACGTACCTCGTACTACGTCTTTACCGATTTACAAGACAAGGTTGGCTTCTAGCAAAGCGCCATGCCTACCCAATTCTCCAGAAATATTCTTATAGGAATATAAGATCTGTATCAGGCGTAGTATACCGTAGTATTGCGTACATCGATCCAGTATCGGATGATCACATGCTAGGCCTAGGGCTGGAGATGTGTCTGCCCCGTACGAAACATATATCGGACATCAAGCAACTAGTCTCTTTAAATCGGACAATCCTGACCTGGTCATATTGTCCCGACGGTTGCAACCTTTTATAGAGTACTAGTTCTGTGCCCTGCGTGATCATCGCCTCCATATGTCTGAAGCGATACTTCCATCTTGACATCACATCCAGTACACTACGCTTCTCGATAAACCCAGAAGAGGTGTACACAGAACCGGGTTAGGTCCCCAACCACCAAAACCAAAGTTTACCGATTGTCGCAAGTACTAGCGATGTAAGTCTCAGGTTAAGACCATATACACCTACCCTGATGCGGCCTCCCATAGACACATAGACATACTACCAATGGGATTCCGCGGGGTCTATCCAGAGCGAAGCTGTTTTCCGTACCATCGGTAAAACACAACCTCCTATCGCACTTGCATAAGTATCCAATACTTAAATATATGAGAACTATGCCGTTGTGCCCTCACAACGTGCACAAGCGCAATACTAGCCTATTCCGCATTATCGATGTCCAGTCTCGATAATACTACGGCTAGGGATATTTAATGATTAAACCTTTATGGATTGATACTGTCTCATATCATCTCAATCCAGTACTAATCATATGGACTTTTGCCATTTATATATCAAAGTAAATAAAATTACAAAACGGCAAAAGGCAATTTCATTATCACATAGTTAATTTTGTACAATAATACAATATCATTTACAAACAGTGATGCTATGGGACATAATGTCTAACAGTTCGGGGGCTGTTTTGATGAGGTAAAGGGGGCTGTTCGGGATGTGTTTTGGTCAAGGCAATGAGGGTTCTTTGGTTTGTGATCTTGGGTTATTGAGAGTGAGGGAGAGTTGTGTCAATAAGCTTGGGTATTTCTTGTGTGAATGAACTAGGAGAGGCTTTTCTTGTATGAATGAGCTAGGGGAGTGCATGTCTTGGTTAGGGGTTGTTTATATAAGAAAGGTTAGGGCTACTCCTTGTCTCACAAGGAAGGGATTTGATTTGGGGTTGAGCAAGGAAAGTCAAAGATTGAGGGGGGACAAATTTGGTTTAGATTAGGAAGTCAATATCTTTAATTTGTTATAATTGATTTTAATTAGGCATGACATCTTTTTAATTTAGTATGTGATTTTGTTTAGTTAGGAAGTTAATATATTTGATTGATTTTAATGTTTATTTTAATTTGGTATGTGATTTTTAGATTTGTTTTTATTTCACCATGTGTTAAATATGTGTTTTAAGTGGGCTTGGGCGTGTGGTCCAAGGCTTGGGCGAATTGGGCTTGATGTGAGGCTAGCGGCAAAACCAGAATTACCGACATCGTTCGAACGCTTCCTCGAACACGGCACAAACGCCCGCAATCTATTTGGCATTCGAACGTATACACGAACGCGGCACGAACGAAAACAGTGAACCTTGTTTATTCTGAATTCCCCCTTCCGATGTCCATTTTCCGTGACCTCCGTGACTTAAAAGGTAGTGTCTCCAAATGAGACTCATCATAGGGACTTATATGCAAAAATGCAGTGCCTACACCCTGAAGCAGCAATTCACGCGTACAAGAATCTGCCTATAGCCAGTCACTCAAGTATCTAATACCCGAACTATGTATGTGTCGTTCAAAAACTTGCTGAATGACAGCCTTCGTCAGCGGGTCTGCAATGTTATCATCTGATGTGACCTTCTCGACTTTTACATCGCCACGATGTA
>SKCR01004493.1:0-26623 GCA_019454045.1 Zanthoxylum bungeanum | reverse complement strand
GCGATTATCAGACACCATTCCTAAAGAACGACAACGAGTATTGCAATTCCAGCGTGCACATTTATAACAAACACCCATTTTCTTAGCTCTACGTTTCTTTGCATAGGTGCTTCTTCCAAAACCAGGCAGATGTGAAATAAGAGATTCAGAAGATTCACCTGCCAATCGGACCTGTGCTTCAATTACCCAACGAATATCATTAGGAACACCATGGATCGTTAGTAATCTCATCCGTTCTAAGCGAGCTTTGTAGAGTTTCATCAGAGAGTTTTAAGGGAGAGAAGGAAATTGCTTGCGAAGATTTGCGAGAGCTTCTTCCATCGTGAAATGACTTTACCTGCAAAAATTAAACACACAAAAATAAAACACACCAGATCACAATATATACACAAATTTCATGGGTTGCCTCCCTGCGAGCGCTAAGTTTAACATCGACAGCTAGATGTGACTTCTCAAACGTTAGGCTAGACCTGAAAGTGTGACACTTTCTTTTTGTCGCTCAAACGATTCTCCCTAGTAGTGTTTAACACGCTTATTTTTAACCTTGAAAGTTTTGTTGGAGTCAGGATCATGTATCTCAACGGATCTATCTGGTAAAACTTTGGTGATTACAGATGGACCTGACCACCGTGATTTTGGCTTCCATGGGAAGAATTTCACCCTTGATTTGTTTAACAGTACCTTCTGCCCTGGTTCCAGTTGTATGCGCACTAACTTCTCATCATGTCTCTTCTTGGCCTTTTCTTTGTACAATTTGGCATCCTCAAAAGGCTGATTGTGAAATTCCTCCAATTCGTTGAGGTGGTGGAAATTTTTCTCTTCTGTTGCTTATAGTGCAAGAATTGGCTTTTTCAGTGCAAAAGACGCTTTATCTTCAGGCTCCACAGGCAATTGACATGTTTTAAGTTTATCAGTAGAACTTTGCATTACATTAGAGTTCTGAATGGTACTGTGCATCACATCAAGTCTGAAATATTCCTCCTTATTTTCATCATCTGAGAAATTCATGGCCTTGAAAACATTGAATGTTACCTCTTGGTCCTGTACCCTCATGGTTAATTCTCATTTTTGTACATCAATAATGGTTCGACCTGTTGCCAAGAATGGTCTCCCGAGGATGATTGGCACATCTGCGTCTTCCTTCATATCAAGGACAATAAAATCTGCTGGGAAAATGAATTTGTCAACCTTGACCAGCACATCCTCAACTACGCCTCTTGGAAATACGAGCGTTCTATCAGCAAGTTGTAGAGAGACTGAAGTTGGCATTATTTCTCCAATCTGCAATTTCCTGAAAATAGAAAAAGGCATCAAGTTAACACTTGCACCTAAATCACATAAAGCCCTACCAAAGTTATGTTCTCATATGATGCAAAGAATGGTGAAACTGCCGGGATCTTTCAACTTTGGGGGAAGCTTCCTCTGAATGATGGCGCTGCATTCTTCTGTATATGCTACTGTCTCGTAATCTCCCAATCTCCGTTTTCATGAAAGAATGTCTTTCATGAATTTTACATAACTGTGCATTTGTTCCAAGGCTTCTGCAAATGGAATGTAGATGTGTAGATTTTTGAACACCTCCAAGAAACGAGCAAACTGCTTGTCCAGTTTGTTTTTCTGAAGATGCTGAGGAAAAGGTGGAGGTGGAGTGATCCGTTCTTTTTCCTTTGCTTCTTTTTCCTCCATCTGTTGCTTTTTTTCTTTTGGAACTTCCTCAGCATTTGTTTTGGCTCCAACATCTCTGTTGATTTCAGTACCGCTTTTTAACATGAGGACATGACATTGCTCCTCCCCTCAGTTCCTTGGATTGGGTTCTGTGTTGCTGGGAAGATTACCTGGCGGTCTGTAACTTTGAGCATTGGCCAGTTGTCCGATTTGATTCTCCAGTGCTTTGATGGAAGCAGATTGGCTCCGAAAGATAGCATCATAGGCTTCTTGTTGTTTTTTGAACATCTCTACAATCCATTCTTTCATTTCTGGTTCTTTTTCATGTTCCTGGCCTTTGTTCTGTTGTTGAAATCCTGGTGGTGGATAGTTCTGCTGTTGAAATCCAGGTGGTGGATTGTTCTTTTGTCCTGAATTGTTGCTCCATGAAAAATTGGGATGATTCCTCCACCCTGGGTTGTAGGTGTTGGAATATGGATTGTTCCCCTGTCTGTTGAAATTGTTGACATAATTCACCGTCTCTTCAAGTTGGTTTGGTTCTGGTGCTCCTCCATATGGTGAACTTGTGGATCCAGTGCTGAGAGTCTCCATGAATTTGCATATCTGATCCAGCTTGGCGTTGACTGCTGTATTGGCTCCACTTTCATAAATTCCTGCAATTCTTTGGATCATGCTCCTTTCTGTTGGCCACAAGGAATTGTTGTTGGCCATTTCTTCGATTAGGTCTCAGGCTTGATCTTCTCCTTTTGCCATTAAAGCTCCTCCAGCAGCAGCATCGATTGTGCTTCTCATCAGTCCAGAAAGTCCATTATAGAAGGTTTGGACTTGAAGCCATTTAGGAATTTCATGGTGAGGACATTTCCGGAGCAAATCTTTGTATCTTTCCCAAGCTTCGTAGAGATTTTCTGAGTCTTGTTGCACAAAGGATGTGATGTCATTCCTCAGCTTTCCAGTTCTGGCTGGTGGAAAGTACTTTGCAAGAAATTTGGTGGCTAAAGTGTTCCAAGTTGTGATGGAACCTGCTGGTAGTGAATGTAGCCAAGCTTTAGCTCTAACTTTCAAGGAGTATGTGAAAATACGTATTCTCATTGCTTCTTCAGCTTCTCGATTGTAATTGAAAGTGCCGCAAACTTCCAGGAAGTTGCTGATGTGAGCATTAGGATCTTCAGTTGCATTCCCCCCAAACTGAACTGACTGCTGAATCATCTGAATGCATGTTTTGATGTCACCTGCATTTACTGGTAATGGAGGAAGTAAAATACATGAAATGAGTCTTTCAACCACCGGAATGTTTCTATCTCGAATGGGAATTGGTGGTGCAACCTCCAAAGGTTCAGGTTCCATGTTGACTAAAGCTTATTGGCTTTCTCGCCTTTCCCTTCTCAACTGTCTGATGGTTCTTTCAATTTCTGGGTCAAGCGGTCGGAGTTCAAAGCTTCTGGTTCGTCTCATGAAGGATCTGAGAACCTGAAACACAAGAAAAAAAAAACAATAAGTAAAAAGAAATTAGATACAAATAAAGGTAACTAACCTCTAAACTAATAGTGAAAGATAAATAAGTCCCCGGCAACGGCACCAAAAACTTGATGCGTAAACACACACATATAACGCAAGCGTACGTATCGTTCAAGTAGTATAAAAAGTATCGATCCCACGAGGACTTAATACCTAATCTATTAATTTTATAAGGTCAAATGATTACTAGTATCTAACATGTTGATTGATTGATTGAAATGGTGATGATTCTAAATTTAAAAAACAAGTAAATAAAATTGCACAAAAGTAGGTTTAAGAAATTCAATATTAAAAACTATCTAGGGTTGTGAATCTTTCTAATATCTTTTAAAAGATGAAGTGGTTATTTCATGGTTGTGTAATAAATCGGTTTACTAACCTAGAACATTAAATTATGCAAAAGCCTCTGTCAATGGTCAGACGCAAATACCCAGTTTAACCCAATTGAACCATATATCTATGTCAACCAAATTATCTGGATTTATTAAGTTTAAGTTCCAATTATGGCTACCCCCGCCCGACAGGTATATGTCTTTCCTGTAAGGAAATCTATTAAAGGGTTATCTTGTTGGATTTTCTACGGTCCCAATGATCGAATAACAAGCATAAAACAACAAGCGAATACATCAAGGAGTTGCGGAATACTCACAATGATCGGGTTGAGTCGATGCGGTGATGAACAAAAATCTTTTGCTCCTCCAAATGGGTCTCGGCAGTCCACTGAAATGGCCCTCCAAGAGTCGGCAATGGTCCTCCATGAAGCTCCAAGCTTTGTGATGAAATCCCATTCTCACATGTGCGGTTCCCTATCACCTTCGTAAGACCCTTTTGTGTGCTAGCACTTGGCAATTGTTGCCACAAAAATTGCCCTATTTCTCCTTCACATTCTCGGCAAACTGGCAGAAACAAGAAGAAGAAAAAATAGAGAAAAAATGGCCAAATGGGCGAGAGAGAGAGGAAGAGTAAAAGAGAGAGATGAGTTGGTTGGTGGAAGATTTTTGTATCTAATACACTTAATAAATTTCTTAAAATTCATTTACTTATTTTTGCTTTCCGAAAGTCAAGCATTAAAGCTTGCCAACAACCACCATCAATCATGAATAGTTACATGGTGTCAATCACTCAAAGTGAAAGACATCTATCACTTGATTGACGGTTGATGTGACGCTTGATGTGACTTGCACGCCGCACTTGAATTTGAAATGCGAGTGCACTCACAAACACTCCCGGGCTCGGGTTCGCAAATTCCAAATTAACGAATTTTTCGTTGCGACGCAATTAAATGATTATGCCTAGCGAAATCACTATTCACATCGCTAACGAATTAATTCTAAATTAAATCGTTCGCCCGAATTAAAATCTAATTTCAATTCCGCGTCGAAATCCAATTTCGTATAATATATCGAATATATTATTTTATCGATTAATTCCAAATTAATCGTTCTCTCTCTTTGAATGATATTTTATCCTAGATAAAATATCTCCGTAATTAATCCCAGATTAATTTTCTCTCTCATTTAATTAATCCCAGATTAATAAAGTGCGAGTCATACGTCATTGGTGAATCTCTGGAAGCGACCCATGAGATCACCGGATATGTTGGCAGTAGAAATTGGTCGTCGGACTATCCGAACACGTAAGTACCTAGCACTACGTTTATACCGATTTACAAGACAATGTTGGCTTCTAGCAAAGCGCCATGCCTACCAAATTCTCTAGAAATATCCTTACAGGAATATAGTGATCTATATCAGGCGTAGTACACGTAGTATTACGTATTTCGATCCAGTATCGGATGTCACGTGCTAGGCTTGGGGCTGGAATTGTGTCTGCCCCGTACAAAGCACATATCGGATCTCTGGTAACTAGTCTCTATAATCGGATAAACATGACCTAGTCATTTTATCCCGATGACTGCAGTACATAAGAGAACCAGTTTTATATCCTACGTGATCATCATCTCCACTATGACTAGAGTGATACTTCCGTCTTGACATCACACCCAACACACTACGATTCTCAATATACCCAGCAGAGGCGTACACAAAACCTGTTAAAGCCCTGAACGACCAAAACCAAAGTATATTGATTGTCGCAAGTATTAGCGGTGCAAGTCTCAGGTTAAGACCAAATACACCTACCCTGATTTCGGACTTCCATAGACACATAGTCATACTACCAATGGAATTTCGAGGGGGTCTATCCAGAGCGAAGCTGTTTCCCGTACCATCGGTAAACACAACCTCCTATCACACTTGCATGAGTATCATATACCCAAATATATGAGAACTATGCCGTTATGCTCTCACAACGTGCACAAGTGTAATACTAGTCTTTTACGCATTATCGATGTCCAATCTCGATAATACTCTGACTAGGGATATTTAATGATTTATCCTTCATGGATTGATATTGTCTCATATCATCTCAATCCAGGAACAAATCATAAGGACCTCCTATCATTTATACATCTTGGTGATCTAATAACAAATGATAAGAGAGCAATCTCATTTGTCATACAGTTAATTTGTACAACAACACCATGATCTGTACAAATAGTGACGCTATGGGTCATAATGTCCAACAATCTCCCACTTGGCCTATAGCCAGTCACTCGAGTGTCTACCACCCGAACTATGTACGGTTGGCTCAAATTGCTGAAAAAAGGCTTTCATCAGCGGATTTGCATGATTATCATCTGATGCGATTTATACGATCATCACATCAACACGATGTATGATCTGAACGAATCAGATGAATATCGAAGTATGTATCTGGATCGTTGATGAAACCATTAATTCTTTAGCCTGCGATGTAGCCTAGCTCAGCTGCTAAAAGAACTATATCTAATCTAATTAGATTTAGTATCGACCCAGAAGGCTTCTATTGCTGCCTCAGCTGCAGTAAGAACCCGTATTTGTTGTTTATTCGGCAACAGTATCTTGCTTGGAAGATTTCCAGCTCACTGTTCCGTTATTCAAACTATATAGTATCGTTATGCTCGGTTAGGAAACTTGCAACAGTGATCCCAGTCACTTCAAGTTCTCCTTCTCCATAGTTTAAGACAACATCCTTAGATCTCTAAGATACTAATGGATGTCTTAACATCAATCCAGTGACTATCACTTGGATTGGCCTGATTGTGAATCCATATACTCAAAGCGTATGAGACACCAGGTCGCGTACATTTATTCAATGTACGATTTCTCGGAGAGTATTAACAACCTTTTGATCTATCCCAGTAGATCTTTATTCCTAGAATAAAGGTTGTTTCTCCCAAGAATTCTACGGAGAATTTTCTCAAAAGCCAAGCTTTCACCGATTGTATTTATGGGAATATCATTTCCAAGAAATGACATGTCATCATTACTTATAGGACAGCCACTGTCAGTGCGCTCCCACTAACCTTTATATACACAAGAATCATTTCATTTTGAATTAAATCATATACCATTATGATTATATCAAAATGATAATTCCAAGAATGTAATGCTTGCTTCAATCCAAACATTGATCGAATAACCTGCAAACCTTGTTTTCTAGTTTGTGTATGACAAAACCTGACAGGATGTTGTAAACATCCTCCAAAAGGTTTCCTTTTAAGGAAATCGATTTTGCCGTTCAGCTGCCATATTTCATAAATGAAACATGCAACATCAGCAAGCATTATCCAAATGGATTTATCAATGGCAACAAGTAAAAAGTTGAATCGAAATCAACATAATGTTAATAACGATACCTTTCCGCTAAAAGCCTAGCTTTATACGTTGGTATGTTGCCATCTATGTATGTCTTCCTTGAAGAGTTATAAAGTACCAATAGGCACAATGCCTTGTGGTACATCAACTAGTATCCAAACATAGTTGGTATACATGGAATCCATTTCGGATGTCATGGCACTTTGCCATAATAGGAAGTCGATACCTTGTATCACTTCCTCATACGTAGTCAGTTCGTATTCCTCAATAAGATTGACATCTTAACGAGGTGAGATCAGAAACACATACCCCAGGTTGTTTTCTGACTCTCTCCGACCTACGTGGTTCTTGTGTATTCTAAGATTACTGGTATAGTTTCATCATTGATGAACTATTTATGTTCCATTAAGATTCGGTGCTTGGAATAATATACTCCGATTTTCATCGAATTATACTATCCTCCCACTTACCACTGCATATAGGTATTCCTCTTAGGAAAACCGCATGGTGAGCAACAATTAAATTGTTCTCTTGTGAGTTGTATAAGTATTATACTTTGGTTTCCCTGGGATAACCTACAACTTGGCACTTATCCGATTTGGGTTCTAGTTTGGTATCATCCAAACACATGCCTAATATTCCCAAATTTTCAGGAATGAGAAACCCGGTTTCTTTCCTGTTCATATCTAACATGAAGTCTGTCAAACAGATTTTATGGAACCTTACTCTAAATAAGTTTTGCACTATTTATGCGTATCTGTTGAAGGAAATGTTAGCTCAGAGCGACTCATGATTAACCTTATCATGTCTAACAAAATTCGGTTTCTCCGTTCAGACACACCGTCAAATTGACGTGTTCCGGTAGGAGTCTTCATTGAAAGAATACTATACTCTTTCAAGTATATGAGAAACTTATTACTTAATTATTTTCATCATGCTCTTACCGTGATGATTTAATACTTTAGCCGATCTATTTGTTTATACTTCGTGTCGAAACTTTAAAAGTTTCCGATTTCTGTTCTAAAAGAAACACATAACCATAACGCGATGCCACATCCGTAAAGGTCACGAAATATTCATATCCACTTCTAGCCTAGCTAGATATTGGCCCACCTACTTCACTATGAATAAGGGCTAACACATCGGTGGCGTTTACACTTTTACCAAGTAAATAGTGTTTTAGGCACTTTGCCCAATAAACTAGATTCGTAGACTTTATTTGAATAGAATCAAATTTGTCCTAGTATCCACTCTTCGAAACTGTGGATATACGAGTCTTGTTTGAATTGTGTCCCAGACAAAAATGCCACTTATAAGTCTCTTCTGATCAAATCAGTTTGAGCTATTTGTTTGTCATGTTATACTTTTGAGATTTATTTATATTCAAAATATAAATACTGTTATTCACATTTAATGTGTTTATCTCAATATCATCTTTATATAATGAAACACTTAGTGTTCTAGAATATAAAGGTATACCCGCAACGGGTTAAACCTTGATATAGAGATAATGTTTCTAGTCAAACTAGTTACGTTTTAACAGTTTCCTAATTCAAGTACACATCTGAAGGGTAGTTCTTAGACTTAGGTATCTACGGTTAAAACAACGACTTTCGTCCCATTTCTGACTCGCAGATAAATCTCAACTGAAGTCAGTATCCTGCTTATAGCAGATTCTGAACATTAGTATATATTTATGTACCACATTAAGTATTTAAAATCCAATTTTAATACTAGTAGTGAACATATTTATGACAAACATATTTGAAGTTAGAGCCTAGCTCATATTCAATTCCTTCATGCCAGCTTTGTCCAAACGGCAGTCACGCTTCCGCGATCCCGTTTGCCACAATGTAGGCTTGTCCGAAAGATGATTTTCCTCTACCTCATATTGATGTACTAGTTGATAGTGCAGCTTTATCTGCCATGTATTCATTTATAGATGGGTTTTCAGGGTATAATCAGGTTCTTATGGCTGAGGAAGACAAGCACAAAACTGCCTTCGTCACAGAGTGGGGTACTTATTGTTACAAGGTAATGTCGTTTGGGCTCAAAAATGCAGGAGCTACTTATCAGCGGATGGCCACTATATTGTTCCACGATCTGATGCACAAAGAGATTGAAGTGTACGTGGATGACATGATGGTGAAATCAGAGACAAGAATTAGGCATATAGAAGTACTGGAGAAGTTTATTCAAAGGGTTGACAAATACAACTTGCGGCTGAATCCCAAGAAATGTGTGTTTGGGGTAACATCAGGAAAATTACTGGGACATACAGTGGGAATGGGAGGAATAGAAGTAGATTCTGAGAAAATCAAGGAAATTACTGAGATGCCGACACCGAAGACAGAGAATGAGGTTAGAGCATTCCTGGGAAAAATTCAGTATATCAGTCGGTTCATCGCCAAGTTGACGTCAGTATGTGAGTCTATCTTCAGACTGTTGAGAAAGGACCAGTAGTGAAATGGAATGAGCAGTGTCAGTCAACTTTTAACAAGATCAGAGAATACTTGGTAAAGCCTCATGTTTTGAAACCTCCGAGACCGGGCAGACCCTTGGAACTGTATTTAGCTATAGAATCAGAAGCACTGGGGGCAATGATGGTACATGCAGATGAGACCGGGGTAGAGCATGCAGTCTACTATCTCAGTAAGAAGATGTTTCCGTATGAATCCCGCTATCAAGAAGTAGAGAAGATCTGTTTGGCAGTAGTATGAGCATCCAAAAAATTGTGGCATTACTTCCAGTCTTACAAGATCCAGGTAGTGGGTAAAGGAGAATCCTTTGAAATATCTGCATTCAGCGCCTTCGCTAGTGGGAAAATTGGGTAGATGGTTAGTATTGCTGACAGAGTTTGACATTGAGTACCTCACATCCAAAGTGATCAAGGGGTGAGCCATAGCAGAGTTTCTGGCATTGCAACCCATTGACGGGGATCAGCATAAGTTTGAATTTCCAGACTTTGCCTTTGGCTAAGAGGTTGACATTCAGAGTAACTAACAACATGGCAGAGTATGAAGCATGTGCTTTTGGTTTGACTGCACTGATAGCCTTGAAGGCTGAGAGCGTGGAGGTCTACAGAGATTTGATGCTGGTGATCCGACAGATGCAGGGAGAATGGGAATTGAAAGAAGAACGGTTGAAGCCTTACCTTTTTCACCTCAGAAAGTTGGCACAGGTTATCCCCGATTGTAAGTTTCAGCACTTGCCGCGAGAAGAGAATCAGATGGCTGATGCATTAGCTACACTTACGGCAACTTGGGAAAATCCAGAGAAGTTGGTAATGAGGCCGTTGGTACTGACAACAGCAAATAGACCCGTTTATGAGATAGAAAGAATCCTGGAACTGGATATCGACGATGGTAAACCTTGGTATCACGACATTCAAATGTATCAGGAACACAGTGAACTCCCGGAGGGAGCAGGCAGAAAAGACAGATTAGCCATTCAGAAGTTAGCTTCCCAGTATGTGATTTTGAAAGGGGAACTGTACAAAAGGAAAGCAAATGGCATTCAGCTAAAGTGTTTGAGAAGAGAATAGGCTCAGAAGATATTAGAAGAAATACATGTCGGGGTATGTGGACCACACATGAACGGGTTGAATCTGTCCCGCAAGATAGTAAGACAAGGTTTTTACTGGTCGACCATGGAAACAGACTGCGCGAAGATGGTAAAGCATTGTCACGGTTGTCAAGCACACGGTAATATGAATAATCTGCCTCACATAGAGTTACACGGGTTGTCAGAGCCTTAGCCTTTCTCAGCATGGGGAATTGATATGATTGGAGAGATTTGACCGAATGCATCGAAAGGGCATCGCTTCATAGTAGTGCCAGTAGATTATTTCTCAAAGTGGGTGGAAGCCGAGTCATTCCGCAATGTTACAGCGAAACAGATGGCAAAGTTTATAGCTCGGAATCTCATTTGTCGGTATGGTTCGCCGCACCATGTGGTTACAGATAACGGAGTTCAGTTCCATGGGGAAACAAAGGCAATGCTACAGAAATACAAGATAGGCCATCATAAGTCATCACCGTACAGACCGCAGGCAAATGGGGCAGTTGAGGCAGCCAACAAGATAATAAAGACAATTTTGGCCAAGATGAAATAGAACTGCAAGGATTGGGCCGATAAACTACCGTATGCTTTGTGGGGGTACAGAACATCAGCAAGAACAGCGACAGGAGCCACACCTTACTCTTTGGTCTACGGAATGGAAGCAGTACTGCCAGTGGAGGTTGAGATACAGTCAATGAGGGTATTAGCAGAAACAGAGTTACATGAGCAAGAATGGGCCGCACAGAGGTTTTAACAGTTAGCACTGCTACATGAAAAGAGAATGAAGTCCTTGCATCACATGCAGATATATCAGAAGAGGTTGGCTCGGGCATTCAACAAGAAGGTGCGCCCTACTAAGATTAAAAAGGGTGATTTGGTACTTAAGCAGTCAAGGCCGTCGACGAAAGATCCGAGAGGAGAGTTCAGACCTAACTGGGAATGATCTTACATAGTGTAGAAAGTAATGGGAAATGGGGCAGTAAAACTGTCAGACTTGGAAGGTAACGAGTTCACTGAGCCGATCAACATGGACAGATTGAAGCAGTATTTTGTCTGAGAAATAGAAGACTTGGCAGAATGCCTAACCCGACGGGATAAGGAAACTCATGTATGCATGCATACACGTAACACATTTTGGCATTCGTTTTGTGTTTGTTTTGTATTCACAGGTTTTGAAGAAGAAAAGAGAAGGCGGCAAAGACAAGCCGATTAGAAGCATCAACATACCAGCAGCAGTTTTGGGATGCGTCTCAGGGGGCGAGGCCCACATCAATACTAGCAGCAGTATTGGGGATGCTGTTGGATAATATGACCAATAGCGTCACTATTTGTACAGATCACGGTGTTGTTGTACAAATTAACTATGTGACAAGGAAATTGCACTCTCATCATTTGTGATTAGATCACCATAGATGTATAAATGAAGAGAGGTCCATATGATTAGTTCCTGGATTGAGATGATATGAGACAGTATCAGTCCACGAAGGATTAATCATTAAATATCCCTAGCCGGAGTATTATCGAGACAGGACATCGATAATGCGGAATAGGCTAGTATTGCACTTGTGCGCGTTGTGAGGGCACGACGGCATAGTTCTCATATATTTAAGTATTGGATACTTATGCAAGTGCGATAGGAGGTTGTGTTTCACCGATGGTACGGGAAACAGCTTCGCTCTGGATAGACCCCTCGGAATCCCATTGGTATTATGACTATGTGTCTATGGGAGTCCGACATCAGGGTAGGTGTATTTGGTCTTAACCTGAGACATGCACCGCTAATACTTACGATAATCGGTAGACTTGGTCTTGGTGGTACAGGGCTTTAACCGGTTCTGCGTACACCACTTCTGGGTTTATCAGAGAGTCGTAGTGTATTGGGTGTGATGTCAAGACGGAAGTATCACTTCAGTCATAGTGGAGATGATGTCACGCAGGATACGGTATTAGTGGCTCTTAAGTGTTGCGCAATCATCGGGATATTATGACTAGGTCATGCATATCCGATTATAGAGACTAGTTACCAGACATCCGACATGTGCTTCGGACGGGGCAGACACTTATCCAGCCCCAGCCCTAGCACGTGACTATCTGATACTGGGCCGATATGCACAATACTACGGTATACTACGCTTGATACAGATCTATATATATTCCTGTAAGAATATTTCTGGAGAATTGGGTAGGCATGGCGCTTTGCTAGAAGCCAACCTTGTCTTGTAAATCGGTATCTGACGACCGTATTTACTGCCAACATATCCGGAGATCTCATGGGTCGGTTCCTGAAGATTCACCGATGACGTATGACTCGCACTTTAATTAATCTGGGATTAATTCGATGAGAGAGAAAATTAATTTGGGATTAATTACGGAGATATTTTATCTCGGATAAAATATCATTAAAGAGAGAGAACGATTAATTTGGAATTAATCGATAAATTAATATATTTGATATATTATAACGAAATTAGATTTCGACGCATAATTGAAATTAGATTTTAATTCGGGCGAACAAATTAATTTAGAATTAATTCGTTAGCGACGTGAATAGTGAATTCGCTAGGCGTAATCATTTAATTACGACGCAACGGAAAATTCATTAATTTAGAATTAGCGAACCCGAGCCCGGGATTGTTTGCGAGCGCATTCGCATTTCGAATTCGAGTGCGGCACGCAAGTCAAATCAAGCGTCAAATCGCAAATCACATCAAACGTCGAATCACATATCACTTTGAGTGATGTGACATTTGAGTGATTGATGTCAGTTGATTTGTGGTGATTGACAAGCATTTAATGCTTGCTTTATGGAAATTAAAGAAATGGTAAATGGTTTTATTATATTTTGGAAATTATATAAACCTTTTACAATTTTTTTATTTTCCCACTCATTCTCTCTCTCTCATTTACGGTATTTTGGCTTTTGGAGCCAAAAGGCTTCTTCTTCTTCTATCTCGGTCTTGGACCGTTTTTCTCTCTGTTTTTCTGGTTTTCACCGAGCAAGATGGAGAAGCAAAGATCTTGTTGCAAGATCTATGTGCTAGCACACTCATGGAGGAATACAAAGGTGATAGGGAAGTGAGTTCGTGAGCTTGGAAGCTTGAAGCTTGGAGCTTCAATGGTGTCCATCAATGGCTGAACCTTGGAGAAGTCGAACCAGTCACCACCGTGCAGCCCCTACCACGCGCAGCTCACTACCGAGCAAGGGAGAGCAGTTCGTGGTTCATCTTCGTTGCATCTCAACCGATCCATGTGAGTTTTTCTGCACCTCCTATGGTTGTATTCATACTCGTTTATGCATGATAAATGATCCTTGGGACTTGATTGAAACTCAACAATGGTATCTTGAGCTATTGGTTGCATAAAACGAATTTAGGGTTCTTGAGCCAAATTTGGGGCTTTTTGATTTAAGCATAATTTTGACAATTGTTTGTTTAAGAATGCTTGTATATGGATAACTTAGAGTTATATGTAATCAATTTGATGAAAAATTAATTGATTGATTTTCCCCATTTGCTTAATGTTTGCCCAAACTTTAATTTGGGTAAACTTGATTTTGAGCATGTTTAATGAAAATGGATGAATTATAATGCTTAAATATTGTTTATTGATGATTGATTAGATCAATTTGTTGAAAAATTAATTGGAACAATTTTCCCCATTTGCTTATTGTTGGCCAAATTGAATTTGGGTAAATTTGATTTTGAGCATGTTTAATGAAATTGGATGATTTAGAATGCTTAAATGTTGTTTAATTGATGATTGATTAGATAAATTTGATGAAAAGTGTTTGGAACAATTTTCCCCAATTTGCTTGTGATGGCCGAATTTGGCAAGCTCCCTAATGTCTTGGATTTTTGATTTTTTGTTCATTGGATGACTTAGAAATCATTTGGGGATGCTGAATTTATGTTTGATTGGGTTCAATTGGATTAATTTGATTTGGGCATTTTTTTCCCCTTATGGCCGAGACTTTAGCATGTATTAATTGGATTTGATTTTGATCAAATTATGTTGGACATGATTAATTGATGTTAAGCATGATTAATTGGACAAATTTCATGTTTTGGAAACTTTGATTGGGTAATTAATAATGCTATACACTTTAGGTAATTTAATTGAAAATTTGGAATTTTTGGAATAAATTATTGGGCTTAAAATGGATTTGGGCTTTTAAAGTTGTTATTGGGTTTATTGGACTTTGTTGTACAAAGTTGGTTTAGGCCAAAATTGGTTGGATCCAATTAGGCCCAAAACGCTTCCAAAAGGCACAAATGCGACTAATGAACCTTTAACGTTTAATTGGGCCTAATGGGCCTAAATTAATTTATGGGCTTATGGGGTAACTCCCGGATTGGATTTTGGTATTCGGTTTGACCCGAGTTGACCAAAAGTGACGCCTCAAGAAATTAATTAAAAGCCCATTGGACTTTAATTAAATTAATATTGGATATTAATCGGGCTTTGAGACCCGTAACGATTAAATTTGGAATTTAAGTCGTAAAGGTTATTTTATAAAGTGTAATATTTAATTTGGAATTAAATAATCAATTAGAATTAAATACGTATTAAATTGGATTTAATTATGTAATTTAATTTAATTTGAGAAATCGTACTTTTAGTACGTGTTCGCAATACGAGTTTGACTCGAACAAAATCAAATCTTGTTTGAACATTGGATGATCACTAATTATCAGATTAATTAATTGATTAGATTGATTGATAACATGCTTGTATGAATACATGGTTGTGATGTATGAATAATGTATATCAGATGGATATTAGTCGGGTGGGGCGATTTTGGAAATTGTAATAAATTTGATTTATTAATTGGACCTGCGAGTCCAGCCTTATCACTTATTTCTTTGTATTCCCTTCTCACCTATTCCCCTCAATGTAAATGAGGTTTCTTTAGAAGTGTAGTGTAACGGGTAGAAGTAAATACATGTGCTAGCTTTGGAGAGAGAAAATGAGAGATTTGATCTAGGATCAATGTAAAGTATCCATCCGCATATCATTATTATTTTATTTCATATGCGCTTTATTATGTGTTTAGAATGCATGTTTAAGGGTGTATGATGATGAGACCTTAACAAAGATAATAAATGGTAGCCAATTGCACGCGAAAAAAAACCCTCGCTCAATATCAAGTGTTTTTCCTTCCATTGAGTGATTCTCACTCAAGATCCGAGATTGGCGGGTTGTTGGCCAAAGTCAAGCCCTTTCCGTCAAAGATGTGTTTGAATCACGAGAGTTTTGTTCCATATCGGTGTCTTGTCCAAGTTTGTTTTGTTGGCCAAAGTCAAGACCACTTCTTGTCCATCGACATTGATTATGAAACTTTCCATGGTCAATGGGTCGCGCTTGACTGGATCACTAGGTTTGTTGTGCCAAAGCCAAGGCTTAGTTGATTCAGAGGAAAAAGGTTAGGTAATACATTGGATGTATTGGCATATATAAGATATATGTTTAGGATTTGGATATCCGCTACTGGATCTAGGAATTGGATGAGATCCAATTGATCTTCGAGATCTACCTAGTTAATTATCATACAATTTGTTGGCCAAAGTCAAGATTGTGTGATATTTAACGGGATCCTAGCCCACTAGGAAACACGGTTTCCCGAGTACTCGACAGAGGGTTAGAGGCTCGACGAAAAATAGTGGGAGGCAAGAATTGAATTTGCAATTCGTTCATTACTCGCCATACGCGCTCATTTAAATTATTTCGTCGTTAGATTAAATGTTAGTTGGACTAATATTTAAATTGTTATTTTAATAAACAGTTGGACTGTATTATACTTGATTATATATAATTGGATTATTAATCAATATATTTGAATTAATTGATTTCAGTTTACAGTTGATTTTATAATGGATTATAGTAATCAATGTAATTGAGGTTAATTAATTTGGATTATATTTGATTATATAGTTGGACTATTATAATCATTATAATATTATAGTACCACTAATCGTTGATTAAATAGTTGGACTATTGTAATCAAGATAAAATTGAAAAGTTGGATATTTAAAATATAATCTGGGATTAAAATATTTTAAATGATTTAATTTTCAAATTGGGAATAAATAATAGGTTACTTTATTTAATAAAATAACTTATTATACCTTAAGCCCAAAATTAAGCAAAATAAGTAGAGCATAAAGTCTTTGGAAGATTTATGTGATGATGACTTTAATGCTTAATTTAATATACTTGTCATAAATCTAATTTTAGATTTAAGAAGTATTAAAATTGCAATTTATAATTCTTGGAGAATTAATTGACTATTCTAGAGGAGATAAAGTCAAAGTTTGCAATTGGGCATGTAGCACGAGGTGCACATCGTTTCGATATTCCGAAACCCAAGGCTTGGCCAAAGGTTTGTGAAATATTGAAAAGATAATTGACATATCCCAAAGTGACTACCATTTGGATATGGAAGACACGAAGGAATTAAAGAAAGGGCGAGGCTCTAACTTTAAAAATATTTGTCAAAGTTATGTTCACTACTAGTATTGAAATTGGATTTTATAATCTGTGGGTACATAAAATATATGTATTGATGTTCAGAATCCACTATGAGCTGGATACTGACTTCAAGCCGAGATTTCTCTGCGAATCGGAAACGGGACGAAAGTCGCTGTTTCAACCGTAGATACCTAAGTTTAGGAACTACCCTTTTTGGGTATATACTTAAATTAGGAACTGTTATAATGTAACTAGTTTGACTAGAGACATTATTCTATATCAGTGTTTAATCCGTTGCGGATAAAACCTTTATATTATAGAACACTAAGTGTTTTATTATATAAAGATGATACTGAGATAAATACATTAGATGTAAATAACAGAATTTATATTTTGAATATAATTAAAATCTCAAACATATAAAATGACAAATAAATAAGCTCAAATTGATTTGATCAATAGAGACTTTGTGGCATTGATGTCTGGGACACAATTATACAAGACTCGTATATCCACACTTTTGAAGAATGGGTACCAGGACTGATTTGACTATTCAAATAAAGTCTACGAATCTAGTTTATAGGTAAAGTACCTAAAATACTATTACTTGGTAATAGTATAAGGGCCACCGACCTGTTAGCCCTATTCATGGTGAAGTAAGTGAGCCCATATCTAGCTAGGCTAGATGTGAACATGAATATTTCGTGACCTTAAACGGATGTGGCATCACGTTATGGTTATGTGTTTCTTTTGAAGAACACAAATCGGAAACTTTTAGAGTTTCGACACGAAAATAGACAAGCAGATCGGCTATAGTATTATACCGTCACGGTAAGACCGTAATGGAAAATACTTAAGCAATAAGTTTCTTATATACTTGAAAGAGTATAATATTCTTTCAAATGAGGACTCCTCTCGGAACACGTCAAAGTGATGGTGTGTCGAACGGATTAACCGAATCATGTTAGACATGATAAGGCTAATCATTAGTCGTTCTGAGCTACCATTTCCTTCAATGGATAAGTTTTACAGTGCAATAACTTATTTAGAATAAGGTTCCATAATAATCTGTTTGATAGATTACATATTAGATATGAACGGAAAGAAACTGGGTTTCTCATTCCTGACCATTTGGGATGCTAGGCATATTTTGGATGATACCAAACTAGAACCCAAATTGGATAAGTGTCCATTGTAGGCTATCCTAGGGATACCATAAGTATTGTATTTATACATCTCACCAGAGAACAATTAGATTGTTGCTCACCATGCAGTTTTCCTGAGAGGAATACAGACATGCAGTGGAAGTGGGAGGATAGTAAACTCGATGAAACGGAGTAATACTGTTCAAGGCACAAGGTCCGTAATGGAACACAAATAGTTCATCAATGATGAATCTGTACCATTAATCTTCGAATACACAAGAACTGAGTAGATCGGATAGAGTCAGAAAACGACCTAGGGTATGGTTTCTGATCTAACCTCATAAATGTCAATCTTATGAAGGTATATCCACCGACTACGTTTTGAGGAAGTGATACGAGGTATCGACTCCCTATTATGGCAAAGTGCCATGAATCCGAAATGGATTCCATGTATAACAACTATTGAACACTAGTTGTTGTACCACAAGGCATTGTGCCTATTGGTACATTAAATGTCTTCAAGGAAGACATACATGGAAGGCAACATACCAACGTACAAAGCTGGGCTTTTGACGGAAAGGTATCGTTATCAACATTGTGTTAATAACGGTTCAAACCTTTTACCTGTTGCCATGGTAAATCCATTTTGAAGATGCTTGTTGATAACTACATATTTCATTTATGAATGTGTCAGTTGCAGATCAAAATCGCTTTCCTGAAAAGGAAACCTTTTGGAGGATGCTTACAACATCCTGACGATTTTGTATAACCGACAAACAAGGTTTGCGGTTATTCGATCCATGTTTGGATTGAAACAAGCATAAGGTTCTTGGAACTGACGTTTTGAAATAATCATAATGGTTTATGATTTGACTCAAAACGAAATAATTCTTGTGTATATAAGGAGGTTAGTGGCAGAGCACTGATAATGAAATTCCCATAAAGCAATCGGTGAATTGGCTTCATAGATTCTTTCATAGAAATTCTCCGTAGAATTCTGGGGAGTAACAACCTTTATTCAAGGAATAAAGATCTACAGGGATAGATTTGGAGTTGTTAACACTCTCTGGGAAATTGTACATTTAAAATGTACTTGATATGGTGTCTCATACGCTTTGAGCATATGGAGTCACAATCAGACAATCCAAGTGATAGTCATTGGATTGAAGTTAGGACATCTATTAGTATCTTAGAGAACTAAAGATGCTGTCTTAAATTATGGAGTAGGAGAACTTGAAGTGACTAGGATCACTGCTGCAAGTTCCCAAACCGGTAAATACTGCGGTACTATAAAGTTTGAACACTGGGACAGTGAGCTGGAAATCTTCCGAGCAAGATAACTGTTGCCGAATAAACAACAAATGCGGATTATTGCTGCAGCTGAGGCAGCAATAGAAGCCATTTGGATCGAAAATAAATCTAATTAGATTAGATACAGTTCTTTTAGCAGCTGAGCTAGGCGTCAGCACAGGCTAAGGAATTAAGGTTCTCATCGACGATCCAGATATATACTTCTATATCATCTGATTCGTTCGGATCATAACATCGTGGCGATGTGATGATCGTGTAAATCGCTTAGACGATAATTAAGCAAATCCGCTGACGAAAATCTTTTCTCAGCAATTTGAGCGAACCGTACATAGTTCGGGTGTTAGACACTCGAGTGACTGGCTATGTGCCAAGTGGGAGATTGTTGGATAATATGACCCATAGCGTCACTATTTGTACAGATCACGGTGTTGTTGTACAAATTAACTATGTGACAAGGAAATTACACCCTTTCATCATTTGTGATTAGATCACCATAGATGTATAAATGAAGAGAGGTCCATATGATTAGTTCCTGGATTGAGATGATATGAGACAGTATCAGTCCACGAAGGATTAATCATTAAATATCCCTAGCCAGAGTATTATCGAGACAGGACATCGATAATACTAGTAGAATAGGCTAGTATTGTACTTGTGCGCGTTGTGAGGGCACGACGGCATAGTTCTCATATATTAAGTATTGGATACTTATGCAAGTGCGATAGGAGGTTGTGTTTCACCGATGGTACGGGAAACAGCTTCGCTCTGGATAGACCCCTCGGAATCCCATTGGTATTATGACTATGTGTCTATGGGAGTCCGACATCAGGGTAGGGGATTTGGTCTTAACCTGAGACTTGCACCGCTAATACTTACGATAATCGGTAGACTTTGGTCTTGGTGGTCCGGTTCTGCGTACACCACTTCTGGGTTTATCAGAGAGTCGTAGTGTATTGGGTGTGATGTCAAGACGGAAGTATCACTTCAGTCATAGTGGAGATGATGTCACGCAGGATACGGTATTAGTGCTCTTAAGTGTTGCGCAACCATCGGGATATTATGACTAGGTCATGCATATCCGATTATAGAGACTAGTTACCAGACATCCGACATGTGCTTCGGACGGGGCAGACACTTATCCAGCCCCAGCCCTAGCACGTGACTATCCGATACTGGGCCGATATGCAATACTACTACGGTATACTATACGCTTGATACAGATCTATATATATTCCTGTAAGAATATTTCTGGAGAATTGGGTAGGCATGGCGCTTTGCTAGAAGCCAACCTTGTCTTGTAAATCGGTATCTGACGACCGTATTTACTGCCAACATATCCGGAGATCTCATGGGTCGGTTCTGAAGATTCACCGATGACGTATGACTCGCACTTTAATTAATCTGGGATTAATTCGATGAGAGAGAAAATTAATTTGGGATTAATTACGGAGATATTTTATCTCGGATAAAATATCATTAAAGAGAGAGAACGATTAATTTGGAATTAATCGATAAATAATATATTCGATATATTATAACGAAATTAGATTTCGACGCGAATTGAAATTAGATTTTAATTCGGGCGAACGAATTAATTTAGAATTAATTCGTTAGCGACGTGAATAGTGAATTCGCTAGGCGTAATCATTTAATTACGACGCAACGAAAAATTCGTTAATTTGGAATTAGCGAACCCGAGCCCGGGATTGTTTGCGAGCGCATTCGCATTTCGAATTCGAGTGCGGCACGCAAGTCAAATCAAGCGTCAAATCGCAATCACATCAAACGTCGAATCACATATCACTTTTGAGTGATGTGACATTGGAGTGATTGATGTCAGTTGATTTGTGGTGATTGACAAGCATTTAATGCTTGCTTTATGGAAATTAAAGAAATGGTAAATGGTTTTATTATATTTTGGAAATTATATAACCTTTTACAATTTTTTTATTTTCCCACTCATTCTCTCTCTCTCATTTACGGTTTTTTGGCTTTTGGAGCCAAAAGGCTTCTTCTTCCTATCTCGACTTGGACCGTTTTTCTCTCTCTTGTTTTTCTGGTTTTCACCGAGCAAGATGGAGAAGCAAAGATCTTGTTGCAAGATCTATGTGCTAGCACACTCATGGAGGAATACAAAGGTGATAGGGAAGTGAGTTCGTGAGCTTGGAAGCTTGAAGCTTGGAGCTTCAATGGTGTCCATCAATGGCCGAACCTTGGAGAAGTCGAACCAGTCACCACGTGCAGCCCCTACCACGCGCAGCTCACTACCGAGCAAGGAGAGCAGTTCGTGGTTCATCTTCTTTGCATCTCAACCGATCCATGTGAGTTTTTCCGCACCTCCTATGGTTGTATTCATACTCGTTTATGCATGATAAATGATCCTTGGGACTTGATTGAAACTCAACAGATGCGTCCCGGGGTTGAGGCCCACGTCAACACATATACCAGTTGCAGTTATTGGGATGCGTCCCAGGATCGAGGTCCACTGCATCATCAGTTTCGGGATACGTCCCAGGGTCGAGGCCCACCTTTTGTCAGTAGTATTGGGATACGTCCGAGGGTCGAGGCCCCCGTTGTCGGTTGCAGCTATTGGGATGCGTCCTAAGATTGAGGTCCACTTCGTCATCAGTTTTGGGATGCGTCCCAGGGTCGAGGCCCACCTTTTGTCAGCGGTATTGGGATGCGTCCTAGGGTCGAGGCCCCCGTTGTCGGTTGCAGCTATTGGGATGCATCCCAGGATCGAGGTCCACTCCATCATCAGTTTCGGGATGCGTCCCAAGGTTTAGGCTCACCTTTTGTCAGCGGTATTAGGATACGTCCCAGAGTCAAGGCCCTCGTTGTCGGTTGCAGTTATTGGGATGCATCCCAGGATCGAGGTCCACTGCATCATCAACTCAGTTCGAGACAAGCAGACAAGTCAGGTGGCAGCTAGCGAGCTAGGTAAGTAAAATACATTACATAACTTTGATAGGATTGTCACTGTTACAGTTACAACATCTAGTGCTCATCAAAGTGAGGGCGACTGTGAGGGCGACTGTAGGCACTGTATTTTTGCATATAAGTCCCTATGATGAGTCTCATTTGGAGACACTACCTTTTAAGTCACGGAAGTCGCAAGAAACAGACGTCGAAAGGGGAATTCAGAATAAGTATGTCATCAGATTCATTTCACAAGTTCACTATTTTCATTCGTGATGCGTTCGTGACTACGTTCGAACGTCAGGCAGATTGTGGGTGTTCGTGTAGTGTTCGAATCGGCATTCGAACGGTGTCGGTATTTCTGGTTTTGCTGCTAGCCTCACACCCAAGCCCAATTAGCCACCAAAGCCCACAAAACACATCCCAATTATTTAAATACATATTTAACACATGGCAAAATTAAATAAAATCTAAAAATCATATACCAAATTAAAAATAAAATCAATCATGCCTAATTAAAATCAATCAAAAATATTATATTCCTAACTAACAAATTGCATGCCTAATCCAAACAAATTAAATATATATGACTTCCTAATATAGCCAAATCTTGTCTCCAATCAATCTTTTATTTCTCCTTGTATAACACTAAAAAAATATCTCACCTTTATTGCATGATCTCTCATTCCTTCTCCAACAAGATTTAGCCCTAGCCTTTGTCTATAAAAGAAACCCAATTCCAACCCTTCACACCTCCAAGACATTCATACAAACCACAGAAAATTCTGCAAAGTATTGACCTCCTAGCTCATTCACACAAAAAGAAAACTCCTAGCATTCACACATAACAAAATCTATAAGCAATAAATAATTCTTCTCATCCTCCCTCACTCTCAATAACCGAAAATCACAAACCAAAAAACCCCTATTGCCGTGACCAAAACACATCCCGAAGAGCCCATTTACCTCACCAAAACAGCCCCTTTACCTCACTGAAACAGTCCCCAAACCACACCATAACACCACCGAAAATCACACCTAAAAAGCAGCCCAAATACACCAAGAACAGTAGCCTAAATACAGCAAACACAATGATCAAAAGTCAGCAGTAAGATAGCAGCAAAACATCGGTGAAACGGAGCGAAAACGGTAGCTTGAGCAGTGAAACAGCGAGAGAAAATGTTGAACCAGTGAACCGAGGAGTTGCGGAGCATCCACCCTTCGACGACCGTGTACTGTACTTCCGAGAGTCGACATAAAAGGTTAGACCTGATGGCACTTTTTTATTTATTTTTTATTCATCTTTTAATTGTTTTAGTTATTTATTTCGCATGAGAGTCGTTTGTGGATGCATGTTGTGGCTTTGAATAAAATGGAAAATGTGTCGCCTCTTGTGGTATATAGGATGGAAACCCGGACATAAATTTCATAGCCGATTCTGAATGGACGGTAGTATGATCTGTACTCTGGATACAACTCCACGTACCACTTAAGTATACGACATATATTTTATTTCATGTTATCTTGATTTGTTTATTATCGTTATTTAATTTCTGCATGTTATTTGTCTATGTAATAATGTGATGCGCATGGGATTAGTAAGTCGGATTAAAGGTCCTCCATTTCGAGAGGTTAAAATCCTTACCACGATGTTTCGCCGCGCCGGATGATGTATATCGGTTGAATGTAAGATGTGTTCAATCGGGTATACAAAGTCCGATGTTATTGTCTTTATTTTTATATGCATTATGTCATTAGCGCATGGACTTAGTAAGTTGGATTAAAGGTCCTCTGTTTCGAGGGGTTAAAATCATTTACCACGATGCTTCACCACGCCGGATGACGTATATTCGGTTGAATGTAAGATGTGTTCAATCGGATATATAAAGTCCGACATTGTTGCCTTTATTTTTATGTGCATTATGTTATTAGCGCATGGGCTTAGTAAGTTGGATTAAAGGTCCTCTATGTCGAGGGGTTAAAATCCTTTACCACGATGCTTTGCCGCGCCTTGTAGCTCGTTATTATTTATTAGGTGTCATTATTCATCCGTTCACGTATACGTCATGTTGTTTACTGCTTTTTTTAGGTCACTGCTGTAACCCCATTCGAACGCGTTTCAGAACGCTGCACGAACGCATGTTTTCTGTCTCAGTTCGTTTGAACGCTATACGAACGCGAACCTTCTATTTACCGTTCGAACATGTTTACTAACGCTATGCGAACGCGCACATATTTCCTTTGTTTTATTCATGCATCAGGTCTGGTCCCGTTCGAACGCGTTCTCAAACGCTATACGAACGCGAACCTTCTGTTTACCATTCAAACGCGTTTACGAACGCTACTCGAACGTGAATGCGTTTTGTTTCATGAGGTCATGTCTCGTTCGAACGTATTCTCAAACGTTATACGAACGCGAACCTTCTGTTTACTGTTCGAACGCATTTTCAAATGCTACACGAACGCGCATACACTGAACTGAGTCCTTTTCATCACATGTCATGCATAATTGTTTCTTAGGTGATTTCTCTTGTATCATGTAATCAATCATATTATTTGTATCCCTGCATTTATCTGTTTGATGTGTTCATGAGATGGTATTCAAGCATGATTTAGCCTATTCGGTTGTTCATTTTCAAGCATGATTAGTCATTTATTTTGTGTTTGGAATTTGCATTATCTCTAGGTTGTTCTTTGTTTTCCGCATTATATGATCGAAATATGTTTATGAGATTGCCGTGTGTTATTGCATGTTCGCCGTTATTTCAATTTGCTTTCATGCGTGATTGTACAATTATTATCTACTGGCATGCCCATGATCGAATGTAATGTGCTTATGACATTGCATGCTAGCCGTATTTATCGTTATGTATGCAAATTGGGACATAGATTATACGCAAATATGAAACTGTGTTACATGTGAACTTAGATGAACTTTTGATTCATGCATGCGAACTTAGGAGTAAATTACCTCTTGGAAATATGTGGCTTAGGCTTGGTTAAATTATTGCATAAATCATTTTATTACAAGTGGCATAAGTAAGGGACCATTCCGAACCCAACGGTTTGAGGTCTTCTCTTGCGAGGGGTGAGTGCGGCCTTAAATCTTTGTCCCGGTTCACACCGGGTGGCGACTCCATTATTCTCTGGTTTAGTCCTCTATGGGCTACTCCGTACTCCCAACCGGGCCGCGAGCTCGGAACAGCATGCGTCACCCAGTCTCTGTGTTCCCACACTAACATTTAATTTATTTGACGAATAATATTTGATTGAGCGCGTATGGAAAGTAATTAAACGAATATTGCAAATTTAATTATTGCCTCCCACTATTTTTCGGCGAGCCTCTAACCCTCTGTGGAGTAATCGGGAAACCGTGTTTCCTAGTGGGCTAGGATCCCGTTAAATAACATACAATCTTGACTTTGGCCAACAAATTGTATGATAATTAACTAGGTAGATCTCTAAGATCAATTGGATCCCATCCAATTCCTAGATCCAGTAGGGGGACATCCAATCCGAAACATATATCTTATATATGCCAATATATCAAATATATTGCCTAACCTTTTTCCTCTGAATCAACTAAGCCTTGGCTTTGGCACAACAAACTTAGTGATCCCAGTTAAGCTAAACCCATTGACCATGGAAGCTTCATAATCAATGTCGATGGACAAGAAGTGGTTTGACTTTGGCCAACAAACCACAACTTGGACAAGACACCGATATGGAACAAAGCTCTCATGATTCAAACACATCCTCGACGGAAAAGGCCTTGACTTTGGCCAACAAACCAATGCAGTCTTGGATCTTGAGTAAGAATCATTGAATGGAAGGAAAAACGCTTAATATTATTTGAGGGTTTTTCGCGTGTAAATTGGCAACCAATTTATTATCTTTGTTAAGGTCTCATCATCATACACCCTTAAACATGCATTCTAAACACATAATAAAGCGCGTATAAATAAAATAATAATGATATGAGGATGGATACTTAACACATTGATCCTAGATCAAATCTCTCCATTTCCTCTCTCCCGCTAGCACAAGTATTTTCTTCTACCCGTTACATAACACTTCTAAAGAAACCTCATTTACATTGAGGGGAATAGGTGAGAAGAGAAATACAAAGAGTATGAAGGTAATAGGCTGGACACGCAGGTCCAATTAATAAATTCCAAATTTATTACAACAATTTCTAAATTTGCCTCATCATCTAATATCCATCCGATATACATTATTCATGCATCACAACCATGTATTCACATAAGCATGTTATCAATCAATCTAATCAAATCAATTAATCTGATAATTAATGACCATCCAATGTTCAAACAACGATTT
>SKCR01004492.1:0-26434 GCA_019454045.1 Zanthoxylum bungeanum | reverse complement strand
TTATTTTATTGGGAGATATCTAAATTAGTAATATTAAAAGTAATTCCTTTTTGCCTTAGCATTTTATTTCATTTGTAATTTTCTCTTCAGCATTTTCATTATCGCAATTACTTTTCAGCAGTTTATGTCTTTTATTTTCAAGTTTTTATCAGCCCTAGCTATGTGTCATAACTAAGTTAATATCTAGGGTTGTGATGAAATTCAATGTCACGAGTTTATAAGGGTTAGATTATAATTTGGGTAATATAAAGATTATTTATTGAGTCTTAATCTTAATGCTCTTTAATTAACTGGCCATTAATTAAATTGACTAGGTAAACTTAAAATGAACTAGACATAGGGATTTTAAGTTTAAGACCTTAGATTCAATAGCCCACGATCTTCCTTAAGGATAGATAACCCTTTCAATAGATTTCCTTACAGGATAGGAATATACCTGTCGGGCGGGGTAGTATCTAATTGGAACTTAATCGTAATGAATCTAGGTAATTTGGTTGACATAGACATATGATTCAATTGGATTATACTAGGTATTTGTAATTGACCATCGGAAGAGGCTTTTACATAAATTAGTGTTTCAGGTTAATAAATCAATATATTACCCAATTATAAAATAACCACTTTATCTTTATATAATATTGGAATAAATCACAACCCTGGATAGTTTTAATATTGAATTTTCTTAAAATCTACTTTCAAACAATTATATTTTATTGTCTTTAAATTTAGAATCGTCGCTATTTCAAATCAGTTAAACAACCTGTTAGATACTAGTAATCATTTAACCTCATAAAATTAATAACTTAGGTATTAAGTCCTCGTGGGATCGATACTTTTTATACTACTTGAACGATACGTACGCTTGCGTTATACGTGTGTGTTTACGCCGGTCAAAACCAAAGCCCAAAGAATTATGTATTTGATTACAATTAAATCATAAAGCATGGCACTCCCTTAAACTAACTCTGGCACTAATCCCCACCACTCCACTTAACCTAACTCTAGCACTAATCCCCACCACTCCGCTCAACCTAACTCTAGCACTAATCCCCACCACTCCACTTAACCTAACTCTAGCACTAATCCTCATTTACTCCAAAACCATTACCACCAAACCTCAGATCATGTTTTATCTATAAATATGAGAAGAATACGGGAAGAAGGCATTCAAGTCTCATTTCTCTCACCCTAACACTTCATGCTCTTAATCCTTGATCCCCTCATATATTACATAGCCCTCACGGCCCAAACACAAGGAAGTATAGGTAATATTCAACCTTGCTTTCCCACTTTACAAATTTTTTCATGCCACTGACTTGGGCGTAGAGTATACCCGGTATCCACCACACCGGTGGTAGCCTACTCTAGTCTACTCTACTTTGTTTTTTGCAGGATTGCTAGTGCCCAACTTACAAATTCTGATTGAGGACCTTGGCGAATTCCGGAGTCCACATCTATGTCAACCAAATTATCTGGATTCATTAAGTTTAAGTTCCAATTATGGCTACCCCCGCCCGACAGGTATATTCATATCCTGTAAGGAAATCTATTAAAGGGTTATCTATCCTCAAGGAAGATCGTGGGCTATTGAGTCTAAGGCTGAAACCTAAAATCCATATGTCTAGTTCATTTTAGATTTACCAGATCAATTTTATTAATGGCCAGTTAATGAAAAAGCTTTAAGATTAAAACTCAATAAATAAATCTTTATATTACACAAGCTATCATTTAACCCCTTATAAAACGGTGATATTAAAAGTCATCACAACCCCAGATAACTAATTTTGTTACAACACATAACTAGGGCTGGTGAAAACTTGAAAATAAAAGACTTGAAGTAAAAATGCGGTAAAGTAAATACTGAAAGGTAAATTACAATAAAATAAAATGCTAAGGTAAAAGGAATTACTTTTACTACTACTAATTTAGATATCTCCCATAAAATAATATATAAACTTGTGATAATATTACCAACCGACCAATCTGGCGGTATCCTGATTAAGTCAAATTAAGTCCAACCAGCCATTAAGGCGGTAATATGTGTCCATAAACCAGCCATAAAGGCGGAACCAAAATAAAATACCAACCGACCAATCTGGCGTATCCTTGATTAGTCAGGTTTAAACCAGATTAAAATTAAATTACCAACCGACCAATATAGCGGTTATCCTTGATTAGTCAGGTTTTAAATAGTGAATATATTATTTTAAGGGAGATTAATCTAAATAGCAATAGTAAAAGAATTACCTTTCACCCTAGCTGGGGAAGTTACCTCCTCATGGTAAATAGTAAAAACTGTAAAAAGTAAAAAACAAATAAATTACTATTATTACAAAACGTAATTAAAATTAATTACAAAACTAAAAAAAACTAAAAATTAAAAGAAAGTAGAGAGAGAAACTATCTCTTTAGATAGAATATAAGAGAGAGTGTGGTACAACAAAATCTGAAATCTCGAGCTCAAATTATAGGCGCGGATAAGCTTCGGGCGTCGCGACGCCAAGGGCTTCAGCGTCGCGACTCTGGAACAGTGAGGCGTGGCACAATGACAGCTTGACACGTGCCGATTCGGATAAGAAGATAAGGCGACACGTGGCGAGGCGGCTAAGAGCTCAATTATTAAGCTGACGTGGTGATGACGTGGCGATGACGTGGCAAGGCGGCTGAGATCAATTGTCGGCACCGTAAGATTGCGACACGTGTCACGACGTGATTGGCTGATGATGACATGGCATGTTGACTCGGTTGACCTGCTGATGTGGATGATGACGTGGCATGACGCGTGGCATAGTTGACTCGTTGACCGGATGATGTGGCGGCACGTAGGATGACACGTGGCACACGTGGAAATAGTAATTGTCGGCACCGTAGGATGATGACACGTGTCGCGGCGCATGTTAGCAAAGTCAAACTTCTCAAATTCTGACACGTTGACCCGGCGCATGTTAGTAGATTCGGCGCATGCTGGGCGTCGCGACGCTGAAGTGCTGGGCTTGCGACGCGGGAATTTACCAAAATGCCCTTTTCGTCCAATTTTCACTGTTTTGGCCCAAATCACCTCCAGAATGTCCTGAAACTTTATTTATCTACAAAAATAACACAAAACACATCAAAATATTCACAAAACTCAAGAAACTATACAAAATATTAGGTTAAATGAGTGGGAAATATTGATATAATTACTACTCATCACACCCCCAAACCTAACATTTTGCTAGTACTCGAGCAAAACATAGAGTAAAATAACATAAATAAATAACTAAGCCACTTTCGTAGGGATCACGGTTGCATTTAGCATATGCAACAAGCCTTTAAACCCCTAGTGGTCCCTAGTGGACGAGTTGTAGTCTCGTGAGGGTTTACAGCAATGATACCCACAAACATTTTATAAAAGTAAAATGTAGTAAAACTAATGCACACAAAAGCAAAAAGACAAGAGAAAAGAGAATAAAGATGTTAGTGACTAATCAGGTGAAACTTCTACTTCAAGTTACTAGTTGTTTGTTTCTTTCTAAATTACTGAATAAGTAAATTCTCCGATTATTTTTACCATTCTTCATATACATAGCCAACAAGATATTAAACAACTCATTTTTGCCCACAACAGTCATAAGTGCAGTTGATAAGAGAATAATATTTTTGTCCTAAAGTTCTATCAGATTTCACACCTTTTTTGCGCAATGGAATAATTTTCTGATTTTTTCTTTGATTTTTTTCTTTTTCTATTTTTATTTATATACAATATCTTCCATCTATGTAGCGAGTGTGGGTCGGTGGCTCCTAAACCAGTTGGCTTTAGGGCACCAGGTGTTAAGATACCCATACGGACTTAATTACTCAGACTTCAGATATATATATTTTGTGCAGCATCTTTGATCCATTTAGCGAGCTTTGGGCCAGTGACTCCCAAACAGTTGGTTTTAGGGCAATATGTGTTAAAACACCCTTACAAACTTAATAACTCGGATCTCAAATTTTTTTTTTTTTTTACTCCATGCTTTTTGAGATGCTTCCTCCAATTGAACTAGAGCACTGAATATTACAAACTTTTCAATTTTTATCTCATGTCTGTATGTTACTATGTATGTTGATAATACCTGCCAACTGAGCATATGAAGGTTCATTTTAGTCAGTGTTATGGAGAATTCACAAATTAAATAATTAAAAAGAAATAAACAAAAAATTAACTTGTTTCAAAAATGGTTTGAGATACGTCTCAGGAGTGAAAACTCCTTACTCAGCTATCTCTTACCAATTCACCATTTTAGTCAAAATAAAAACACAAAAACGCAAATATTTTTTGTAATTTTTGAAAAAAATTTCAATTTTTTTTTTTTGTATTTTTCGAAAAATTTTGGACTAAAAATAAAAACAACATACAAACTAAAAACAAGGTACTAATCAACTAATTTCCTCCCCCAAACCTAAATGAGACATTGTCCCTAATGTCTTAAACAGTAAAAGGAGAGTTAAGAAGGTCGTACCTGGTTAGCTGAAAATCTACAGGAAATTAAAGGTTAAGATCCAGATTAATCCTACGTCTCTTACCACGATCGTCATCAGACCAATTTATCTTTGAAAGAATATGGTCAACTCGTGGTTCATAGGCTATGAGTTGGTCTATTAGATTCGGAGCAGTTCTGGCAGTAAAGAGGAGTTCTTTCAAAGGTTTTGACACGAACCCATTTCTCCGGGCATCATCAAGAAACACACAAAGAAAATCATAAAATCCATCAACGTTAAGCAGTCCAAACGGTTTCTGGTGTATGTTCAGGTTCGCCCAAGATAGAACTATAAAAATTTCCTCCAATGTGCCCAAGCCACCTGGCAAAGCGATAAAAGCATCAGCACGATTAATCATTTCTACCAGTCATTCAGACATACCTGACACAATAAGTTCCTCTCCGTTTGATGATCCAATAAGATTTGCCTCTGCCAAGGGTTTTAGGATGATTCCCAAAACGTGACTGCCTCCTTCCTGTACAGCCTTTAAAACGATCCCCATAAGTCCAAGATTTCCTCCGCCATATATTAAGTGCATATTCCTTGCAACTCGACCCAATTCATGTGCTGCTTCTATGTATTGTGGTTTAGTACCAACACTACAACCGCAAAACACACAGATGTTTTCAACTCGTCTTCTTGAAGTGGCTTCCATGTTTTACTCTGGATGTCTTTAAAAGTGCAATGATGAGTTGAATTTATAATACCTGAAAAGGGTGAGTAAAATAATAGCACTAGTACCTGCCAAATGACAATTATTAGTTAAACAAATCGTGATGTGTAGTCAAAAAGGTCTGGATCCTGGAGAAAAAAATAAAATAAAATAAAAAAAAACAAATCACAATTATTAAGAAAAGACAAAAAGATATAATTTACAAGAAAAGTAGCGGCTTGGTTGACGTCTATGCGTCAGGGACAAGCTTCCCATCCAATTTTCTTATAAACTGGCAAACATGGTTTTTTAGTCAGATTCCCGAGACTTAACAGTTGTCTTTCTTTTTGAAATTGTGTATGTAATTTGCGAAAGGCTATGTGAACATATCCACTGGGATGCGCCTCAAGAGTCGAAGATATATCTAAAGACTCCTTACTCAAGCCATCCCTAATGAATTTAATCTTGTCTTCGCGATTATCAGACACCATTCCTAAGAACGACAACGAGTATTGCAATTCCATCGTGCACATTTGTAACAAACACCCATTTGCTTAGCTCTACGTTTCTTTGCATAGGTGCTTCTTCCAAAACCAGGCAGATGTGAAACAAAAGAGTCAGAAGACTCACCTGCCAATCGGACCCGTGCTTCAATTACCCAACGAATATCATTAGGAACACCGTGAATTGTTAGTAATCCTCTGTTCCAAGCGAGCTTTGTAGACTTTCATCAGAGATTTTTTAGGGAGAGAAAGAAATTGCTTGTGAAGATTTGTGAGAACTTCTTCATCTTGAAATGACTTAATCTGCAAAAACTAAACACACAAAATTAAATCACACCAAATCACAATATATACACAAATTGCATGGGTTGCCTCCATGCTAGCGCTAAGTTTAAAGTCGTCAGCCAGACTTGGCTTCTCGAACGTTAGGCTAGATCTGAAAGTGTGACACTTTCTTTTTGTCGCCCAAATGATCTCTCCCCAGTAGTGCTTGACACGTTTGTTTTTAACCTTGAAAGTTTTGTTAGTGTCAGGATCATGTATCTCAACAGCTCTTTTGGTAAAACTTTGGTGATCACAAATGGACCTGACCACCGTGGATTTTGGCTTCCATGGGAAGAATTTCACCCTTGATTTGTTTAACAGTACCTTCTGCCCTGGTTCCAGTTGTATGCGTACTAACTTCTCATCATGTCTTTTCTTGCCTTTTTCTTTGTACAATTTGGCATCCTCAAAAGGCTGATTGTGAAATTCCTCCAATTCGTTGAGCTGGTGGAACTTTTTCTCTTCTGTTGCTTGTAGTGCAAAATATGCTTTATCTTTAGGCTCCACATGCAATTGACATGTTTTAAGTTTGTCAGTAGAACTTTGTCTTTCATCAGAGTTCTGAATGGTACTGTGTATCACATCGAGTTTGAAACATTCCTCATTCTTTTCATCATCTGGGAAATTCATGGCCTTGAAAACATTAAATGTTACTTCTTGGTCCTGTACCCTCATGGTTAGTTCTCCTTTTTGTACATCAATAATGGTTCGACCTGTAGCCAAGAATGGTCTCCCGAGGATGATTGGCACGTCTGCGTCTTCTTCCATATCAAGGACAATAAAATCTGCTGGGAAATTGAATTTGTCAACCTTGACCAGCACATCCTCAACTACGCCTCTTGGAAATATGAGCGTTCTATCAGCAAGTTGTAGTGAGACTGAAGTTGGCATTGTTTCTCCAATCTGTAATTTCCTGAAAATAGAGAAAGGCATCAAGTTAACACTCGCACCTAAATCACACAAAGCCTTACCAAAGTTATGTTCTCCTATGACGCAAGGAACAGTGAAACTGCCGGGATCTTTCAACTTCGGGGGAAGTTTCCTCTGAATGATGGCACTGCATTCTTCTGTTAATGCTACTGTCTCGTAATCTCCCAATCTCCGTTTTCGTGAAAGAATATCTTTCATGAATTTGGCATAGGTGGGCATTTGTTCCAATGCTTCTGCAAATGGAATGTTGATATGCAGCTTTTTGAAGATCTCAAAGAACCGAGAAAACTGCTTGTCCAATTTTTTCTTCTGAAGACGTTGAGGAAAAAGTGGAGGTGGAGTGATCTGTTCTTTTTCCTTTGCTACTTTTTCCTCCATCTGTTGCTTTATTTCTTTTGGATCTTCCTCAACAGCTGTTTTGGCTCCAACATCTTTGTTGATTTCAGTATCGCTTTTTAACATGATGGCATGACATTGCTCCTTCCCCATGTTCCTTGGATTTGGCTTTGTGTTGCTAGGAAGGGTACCTGACGGTCTATAATTCTGAGCATTGGCTAGTAATCTTATTTGATTCTCTAGTGCTTTGATAGAGGCTGAATGGCTTTGAGTCAATGCTACTTGATTTTGAAACATAGCATCATATCTTGCTGCTTGAGAGTCGTGTTTTGCTTCCATCTTTTTCAAGTAGGTCAACACTTCTGTTATTCCTGGTTCATTGCCTGCTCCTGGCCTTTGTTCTGTTGTTAGAATTCAGGTGGTGGATAGTTCTGTTGTTGACCAGAATTATTGCTCCATGCGAAATTAGGATGATTCCTCCACCCTGGGTTGTAGGTGTTGGAATATGGATTGTTCCCATGCCTGTTGAAATTGTTGACAAAATTCACCGTTTCTTCATGTTGGTTTAGTTCTGGTGCTCCTCCATATGGTGAACTTGTGGATCCAGTGGTAAGAGTCTCCATGAATTTGCATATCTGATCTAGCTTGGCGTTGACTGCTGTATTGGCTCCACTTTATAAATTCCTGCAATTCTTTGGATCATGCTCCTTTCCGTTGGCCACAAGGAATTGTTGTTGGCCATTTCTTCAATTAGTCCCAGGCTTGATCTTCTCCTTTTGCCATCAAAGCTCCTCCAGTAGCAGCATCGATTGTGGTTCTCATTATTCCAGAAAGTCCATTGTAGAAGGTCTGAACTTGTAGCCACTTTGCGATCTCATGATGAGGACATTTCCGGAGTAAATCTTTGAATCTTTCCCAAGCTTCACAAAGAGATTCTGAATCTTGTTGCATGAAGGATGTGATGTCATTCCTTAACTTTGCAGTTCTGGCTGGTGGAAAGTATTTTGCAAGGAATTTGGTGGCTAGAGTGTTCCAAGTTGTGATAGAACCTGCTGGTAGTGAGTGTAGCCAAGCTTTAGCTCTGTCCTTCAAGGAGTATAGAAAAACTCGCAGTCTCATTGCTTCTTCAGCTGCTCGGTTGTAATTGAAAGTACCGTAAACTTCCAGGAAGTTGTTGATGTGGGCATTAGGATCTTCAGTTGCATTTCCCCCAAACTGCACTGACTGCTGAATCATCTGAATGCATGTTTTGATGTCACCCGCATTTACTTCTAAGGGAGGAAGTACAATACAAGAAATGACTCTGTCAACCACCGGAATGGTTCTGTCTCGAATGGGAATTGGTGGTGCAACGTTCAAAGGTTCAGGTTCCATGTTGACCTAAAGCTTCTTGGCCTTCTTGCCTTTCCTTCTCAACTGTCTGATGGTTCTTTCAATTTCTGGTTCAAGCGGTCGTAGTTCAAAACTTCCGGTTCGTCTCATGAAGTTTCTGAAAACCTGAAACACAAGAAACACAAAAATAATAAGTAAAAAGAAATTAGATAGAAGTAAAGGTATCTAACCTTAAAACTAATAGTGAAAGATAAATAAGTCCCCGGCAATGGCGCCAAAAACTTGACCGGCGTAAACACACACGTATAACGCAAGCGCACGTATCGTTCAAGTAGTATAAAAATATCGATCCACGAGGACTTAATATCTAATCTATTAATTTTATGAGGTCAAATGATTACTAGTATCTAACAGGTTGATTGATTGTTTGAAATGTGACGATTCTAAATTTAAAAGCAAGTAATAAAATTGTCGAAAATAGGTTTTAAGAAAATTCAATATTAAAAACTATCTAGGGTTGTGATTTCTTCCAATATCATTTTAAAGATGAAGTGTTTATCTTAAAGTTGGGTAATATATTGATTTATTAACCTGGAACACTAAATTATGTGTAAGCCTCTGTCGATGGTCAGACACAAATACTCAGTTTAACCCAATTGAACCATATGTCTATGTCAACCAAATTATCTGGATTCATTAAGTTTAAGTTCCAATTATGGCTACCCCCGCCCGACAGGTATTTCATATCCTGTAAGGAAATCTATTAAAGGGTTATCTATCCTCAAGGAAGATCGTTGGCTATTGAGTCTAAGGCTGAAACCTAAATCCATATGTCTAGTTCATTTTAGATTTACCAGATCAATTTTATTAATGGCCAGTTAATGAAAAGCATTAAGATTAAGACTCAATAAATAAATCTTTATATTACACAAGCTATCATTTAACCCCTTATAAAACGGTGATATTAAAAGTCATCAACCCCCAGATAACTAATTTGTTACAACACATAACTAGGGCTGGTGAAAACTTGAAAATAAAAGACTTGAAGTAAAAATGCGGTAAAGTAAAATACTGAAAGGTAATTACAATAAAATAAAATACTAAGGTAAAAGGAATTACTTTTACTACTACTATTTAGATATCTCCCATAAAATAATATATAAACTTGTGATAATATTACCAACCGACCAATCTGGCGGTATCCTGATTAAGTCAAATTAAGTCCAACCAGCCATTAAGGCGGTAATATGTGTCCATAAACCAGCCATAAAGCGGAACCAAAATAAAATTACCAACCGACCAATCTGGCGGTATCCTTGATTAGTCAGGTTTAAACCAGATTAAAATTAAATTACCAACCGACCAATATAGCGGTATCCTTGATTAGTCAGGTTTTAAATAGTGAATATATTATTTTTAAGGCAGATTAATCTAAATAGAAATAGTAAAAGAATTACCTTTCACCCTAGCTGGGGAAGTTTCCTCCTCCTCATGGTAAATAGTAAAAACTGTAAAAAGTAAAAAACAAATAATTACTATTATTACAAAACGTAATTAAAATTAATTACAAAAAACTAAAAAAACTAAAAATTAAAAGAAAGTAGAGAGAGAAACTATCTCTTTAGATAGAATATAAGAGAGAGTGTGGTACAACAAATCTGAAATCTCGAGCTCAAATTATAGGCGCGATAAGCTTCGGGCGTCGCGACGCCAAGGGCTTCAGCGTCGCGACGCTGGAACAGTGAGGCGTGGCACAATGACAGCTTGACACGTGCCGATTTGGATAAGAAGATAAGGCGACACGTGGCGAGGCGGCTAAGAGCTCAATTATTAAGCTGACGTGGCGATGACGTGGCGATGACGTGGCAAGGCGGCTGAGATCAATTGTCGGCACCGTAAGATTGCGACACGTGTCACGGCGTGATTGGCTGATGATGACGTGGCATGTTGACTCGGTTGACCTGCTAATGTGGATGATGACGTGGCATGACGCGTGGCATAGTTGACTCGTTGACCGGATGATGTGGCGGCACGTAGGATGACACGTGGCACACGTGGAAATAGTAATTGTCGCACCGTAGGATGATGACACGTGTCGCGGCGCATGTTAGCAAAGTCAAACTTCTCAAATTCTGACACGTTGACCCGGCGCATGTTAGTAGATTCGGCGCATGCTGGGCGTCGCGACGCTGAAGTGCTGGGCGTTGCGACGCGGGAATTTACCAAAATGCCCTTTCGTCCAATTTTCACTGTTTTGGCCCAAATCACCTCCAGAATGTCCTGAAACTTTATTTATCTACAAAATAACACAAAACACATCAAAAAATTCACAAAACTCAAGAAACTATACAAAATATTAGGTTAAATGAGTGGGAAATAGTGATATAAATACTACTCATCAATCAATCTTATTAATGACCAGTTAACAAGAAGCATTAAGCTTAAGACTTAATAAGTAAACTTTTATATTACCTAAACTATAAAGTAACCCCTTATAAACCGGTGATATTGGAATTCATCACACCCCAGATAACAGACTTAGTTACGACACATATCTACCACTAGTAGAAGCTTACAAATAAAAGACATAAAGTAAAATACTGAAAAGTAATGCTGGAATTAAAAAGGAAAAGTAAATAAAAGAAAACGTTGGGGGTTAAAGGATCCACTTCTATTACTATTATTTTAGATATCTCCCTTAATATAATATATTAACTTTACGTGATATTACCAGCCAGCCATTTAGGCGGTATCCTGATTAAGTCAAATTAATAATTAATTACCAACCGACCAACCAGGCGGTATCCATGCTTAGTCAGGTTAAAACCAATTTATAATTAATTACCAACCGACCAATATGGCGATATCATCGTTAAGTCAGTTTTAAATAGTTATTATATTATAATTAAGGGAGATTAATCTAAATATTAGTAATAGAAGCTTTACATTTTACCCCAGCAGGGGGAGTTACCTCCTCATTACTGAAAAGTAAAAATTGAAAAGTAAAGAAATGAAAGTACTATTGCGTAAAAGTAAATTGCAGAAAGTAAAGACTGAAAAGTAAAGAAAAGAAAGTGCAAATGCGAAAATTAATTATTGAAAGCTTAAAAAAACAAACAAAATACAATCTTCTTAGTATTCTTAAGGAATTACACAGAAGATGTATGAAATTTACAAATGAAATGGCTTGGTATTTATAGGCAAAATTTTGCCTTCACCAATTTCTCCACTAATTTCTCCACCAAACATGGCACCAAAATGTTTGGTGGAAGTTTGCAAATTTTCATTATTATTATTATTTTTTTTGTTTTGAAAATGACTTTAATAATTACACAAAACATACTTCCGGATATTTAATCCACTTAGGTCATGAAATCTTCCGAATTCGAATTTATTATGAACTTCAAAGTTGTAGATCTTTGAGTCTTCTTTAATTTGGAACTTGAATTACCTCAATCCGATGTCGGAGTAGAAAGTTATGGCCAAAATACGAAAATTACGCAAAGTTGAAATTTCTGAAACTGTACTTCGTTAGAATGCCATTTCAAGTTTCCAACCTCCAAAATCCAAATGTCAAGTCCATTTTTGCCATTATTTGTTCCATATTTCATCCTGATTGATTCCATTGAGTCCCGATTTTATTTTATCTATAAAATAAAACTAAAACACATCAAAACGTTCACCAAACCCGAGAAACTAAACAAAATATTAGGTAAAAGGGGCGGTAAATATTGATATATTTTCCGCTCATCAGTAGCAAGGAGCTGTATATTACCTAAGATAGGGTTAAGACATGGTTGCCCATTGTCCCTATACTTGTCATTATTTGTGCATAAGCTTTCTCTAATATGATGTTGCAGGCAGAACATCAAAGGCTCATACATGGGTTGAGATTTGGCAGAAAAATTACAATCTCCCACATTCTTTTTGCTGACGATAGCCTTATTTTCTCAAGAGCCTCAATTGAGATTGCAGACAACTGAAGTTCATTTTTGATCTCTATGTTACGGCTTCAGGGCAAGTGTTTAATTATGAGAAGTCATCAATATTTTTTAGCACCAACTCTCAGAAGAGACATAAGGAAGCAATCAAGAGTATTTTCCAATTACAGTGGTGTCTAAGCATGCAAAATGTCTTGGATAATCATCCATGATTGGTAGGAGAAAGAAGAGATTTTTCAATGATATCAAACTGAGAGTACTCTCGACAAAATAATTAGTTTGGCAACATAAATTTTTCTCAAGTGGAGGCAAAGAGATCCTTATAAAGGATGTAGTACAAGCAGTGTCAGCTTTTGCTATGAGTGTTTTCAAGATATTCTTGGGAATTTGCGAGGATATTCAGAAAGCCATTGCGAGGATATAAAGGCATTCATTGGGCAAGGTGGGAGAGATTAAGTCAATCAAAACAAAGGAGATTAATTCAGTTCCCATAATCATTAGTTGCTCAGGTTTTAATGGTGAGATATTACAAGCAATCTGATTTTATGAATGCAAATGTGGGCTCCGATCCCTCATTCATATGGAGAAGTATTTGTGGGGAAGACAAGTTCTAAACAGAGAGTGTAGATGGAGAATTGGTTTTGGAAGTCAAATGATGATAAGAAAGATACTGGATTCCTAGACCGTATACTTTCAAACCAATTTTAGAACCTGACTTACCTCATAATATTACGGTTGCTGATCTCTTAAGTTCAGGAAACACTTGGAATGTAGGGCTAATAAAGGAGAAGTTTATGAATGTGGATGCAGAAGCAATATTGGAGATCCATTTTTCCCAGGATCCCAAGACCAGATCACTTAATTTGGTACTATGACAAGAAATGACAATATTTGATCAAGAATGGGTACTAACTGGCCTTCAAGATTTAAGTATCCAAATCCTCTAAATGAGTCTACATCAACGAGTAATCAATGGAATATCATTTGGATTCTCAATATCCCCTAAAAGATTAAGATTTTTATGTGGAGAGCTGCCAAAAATCTATTGCCAACTACTGTGAATCTCTGGAAGAAGAAGATTCTGCAAGAGCCACTATGTCTGCTATGCAAATCTGAAATGGAATGTACTATTCATGTGCATCTCAACTGTAAGGCAGCTAAGAAGATTTGGAAGGTTACCCTTTATGCTCAGAGTCTTCAAGACGCTTCATGTTAGGATATCTTAACTGTCCTAAAATGAGTGATCAAAAACCATAGTAAGACGGGTTGACAAAGCCTGTGATCCAAGGGAAGATGCAGCAGCTGTCAAATCATGGAACCCCTCTCCCTTCTGGTGGTACAAGATAAATGTTGATGCAGCCATCAATGTAGATAAAAAGTTATCAGATTTGGGGGCTGTTATTAGAGATTGGAATAGTGAATTTAAAACGACAACCATTAAAACTTCAAAGTTTGGGCTCATTCTTTAGCAAAGTTTGCTACGGAAAAGTTAGAAATCGTTGTATCGTTGGATAATCTCCCAGCAGATCTCATGTACTTATTCACAATAGTATGTTAATGATAAGTAATACTTTCTCTTAAAAAAAACGAGCGTTTAAGACTACCTGTACCAAAAAATGGATTGAATGGTGTACTAAAATAAGGACAAAACTAACATATATTCTAATATATTATTTTTTTATCTTTACTATATTAGAGTTCGTAAATTTTAGTCCTTTAACTCCGTCTGAATGTTAAAAAGATATGAATTTCGTATAAGAACATATATATATAGATATATAATATATATATATATATATATAATTTCAAGAAAAAAGGACATGTCAACTTCGTAATTAAAAAAATTTGAAGAAATAAAATGGTTATAAAACTTATCTAAAATATTATTTTAATAAATCCAATCTTATGACACTATCACACTACACAAAAAGGCGCGTGTCACCACGCAATTTAACGACCACCAAGAGCGGACACACATTTCCAGCGGCAACTTAACGGTATCCCACACTTTTCAACGGCATGTGAACTTCAAATTCTTCAATCTCCTAAAATTCAAGAAACAAAAAAGAAATGAAATGAAAACCTTCCCATATGATTTTTTACAAAACAAATCAATCCAATAATAATCGATGATTTTTCACAGTGGCGGAGCCACTTGGTAACCTAATTATATATATATATATAATATCTATAAATAATTAAATAACACTCATAAATATATTATTTATTAATTTTTTGAGTTGTAATTTTTTTAATATAATATGTAGGCCCAAGCCCAATTAGTTAAAAAATTCCAATACATTTGTGAATCAATCTTATTTCTTAAACATATCTAAAATAATTATATTTAATTTGTATGTGTAAAGATAATAGACTATTTTTTCATTTTAAATCCACTCATTTATGTGTTTTTTTCCATTTGCAAAAGAATATGGATTTCATTACATTTAAATAAAAATAATATATTTATACTTAGGTTTGGTTATTGATCTTCTAATTTATGATATATTTGTCGTGATTCTTTTACTAAACCACATCGTGTATAGTTGTTATGTGTAAAATTTCACATATTAATATAAATATAATTATTTTGTATATATTTAGTTGTTCAAATCACAAATATTACGTTTTAAGCACTAGACTTTTAATAATTTAATTTAAAAGTGGTTAAATCTACAATAATTTAGCGGAAATTTAGTATATAATATACTACATAAACTTAAAATACATAATTTTAAAATAAATTTTTACTTAATTTTTAGGGTAAATTGGTATTTTTTAGAAATTATGGATAAAAATATATTTTGAAAATTTGGGTTAATTTATAGTTTAAAAACTATGGGCTATTTCATAATTTTCAAAAGTATAGGGATCATCTTGTAATTTCAAAAATATGTATGAATTCATTATATATTATTTTGGTAAGGAAAAAATTTCGCCCCCACTAACTAAAATTTCTGAATACACTGATTTTTCACCACTTAAATAGTACAGTATTATAAAGAATATTGTGCTTGATTTTAGATTTTAAAAAAGGACTACATTGAATATGATTGTTTAATATTTTTCATCATAAAATATGATTTTTAAGGATTTTAGAAGATAAATATTGAAAAAAAAAAATTTATTCTCATCCATATGAAATATCAATTTTATATTTCCGATTAATCGCGAATTATTTTTAAAAATTCGTATTTATCTAAGGTTCTGACACTATGCGGATTTAATCGTAGTTAATTAAGACAAGTCCTAATTAATGTGTCTATGGATTCTCAATAAGCAACCTTAATTCTAAGCAAATATAATATAATGTAAAAATAACAATCTAGAAAATAATTCAACCACACAAAATCAATACGATAATTTGATGACGAAATGGAAAACTCGTGTGAGTAAGAAATCACTTTGGGTATCTCGGCTACCAGCCCAAAATCCACTTTAACAGATAAATACTTACAGCGATGGTAAAAGATCTATGGTGGCAACTGTTGGAAAATGCTCACGAGTAAGCATTTTGAGATACAATTTTAAGCATGGTCCACTTCGTGTTAGTGGTAGTTTTTGAGTGATTCAGATACTCCTTCGTGAGTAGTTCGGATTGGTATATTCATATGCTTAAAATAGTGATTGGGTGAATGAGAAATTGTTGCTCAAAATTCACTCATTGGTATTGGAAAATAAAGATAAACTTGTCCCACATGGGAAAGCTAATAAATGAAAATTGTGTTTATATATGATTGCTCATATGTAGATGGGTAGATGTTATAAAGGATAGAGGCTCTCTCTCTACGTGCTCGCGCAGGGGGCGGTGCAAATCAAAATCCGAACAGGCCTGACTCGTGTGCACCCTCGTGTCCTGCATACACGAATGCCGGACCAAAATGTGCGGGCCCGGCCCAACCACTTTTTGCAAGCCTCTTTATTTTTCCAAGTTCTTTTGAAGTTCCATAACAGTTAAATTAATTCTATTAATTAACTGAGTGGTTACATAACATGAAAAGCCTCCCACTAACTCAATTTAATTGGCATGTTTATTTTTTTTAAGGTGGCAGTGTTTTTTTTTCGTTTTGATAAGAGATATAAAAAATATATTGTTTTGTTGAAAGAGTTTCGAACACTTCCTGGTTCGTTGAAGACGATTTTGGTGGTGCCCATTCTCGTTTTATTTTCCGTTCCATCCTGGGAAACAAATGTCTCACGTTCTACTTGCACCATTCGGTAGGGGACAAATTTTTTAAGAAGATTGTTGTCGCGTCAACAAGCCTCGAAATTCTCTCTGTTTGGTGCCGCTGGCTATTCTTGTTGCTGCTTCGATACTACACTAACCTTCGTTACTGAACTGTTCATGTCACTGGTTTCGATACTGCACTGTCTTCGTTACTGATCTGTTCCTATCGCTGGTTCATTGCTGCACCGCCGTGACTAGTTCGCTGTCTGCAATTGTCCTGAGATTGTGTTTCTTTAATTACTCTTGTTGTGTTGTTTCCTCTATTTATTATAGCAATCATGTTGTGTTTTAATGTTTGTTCAGAGTCCTTTGTAAGAACACAGTAACCAAATATTTGTAATAGTCTTAAAACAAATTCGATCTGTGGATATAGAAAACAGTCCAAACACAGTTGATCCGAACATGGCAGCCTCCTCGGCTGGCCAAGATGTTCCAGTCTCTGGGCTTAATGTGGCTGGCCAAAGTGTTAATGTGGCAGCCTCTGTGGCTGGCCAAAGTGTTGCTGCCTATATGGCTAGACAACTTGTTGGACATGTGAGTCATGCCAATCATGCTGCGGAAAAACCTGAAAAATTCATTGGTCAGAATTTCAAAAGGTGGCAACAGAAAATATTTTTTTACTTGACCACGTTGAACCTTGCAAGGTTCTTAAAGGAAGTGTAGGCACTGCATTTTTTGCATATAAGTCCCTATGATGAGTCTCATTTGGAGACACTACCTTTTATGTCACGGAAGTCGGAAGGGGAATTCAGAACAAGTATGTCATCAGATTCATTTCACAAGTTCACTGTTTTCGTTCGTGCTGCGTTCGTTGTTCGTTCGAACGTCAAGCAGATTGCGGGCGTTTCGTGTAGCGTTCGAAGAGGCGTTCGAACGGTGTCGGTATTTCTGGTTTTGCTGCTAGCCTCACACCCAAGCCCAATTAAAAGCCCATAAAATACATCCAAATTAATAAAACACATATTTAACACATGGTGAAATTAAATAAGTCTAAAAATCACATACCAAATTAAAATCAATCAACAAATATTATATGCCTAAACAAAACAAATTAAAATATCATATTCCTAATCTAGCCAAGACATGTCCCCCAATCAAATATTAGACTTTCCTTATGAGACACTAATTGATTCCTTCCTTTTCAAACAAGGAGACCCTAGCTCTTTGCCTATAAAAGAAACCCAAAACCAGACACTTCTCCCCAAGCACATTGATAAAAACCACAAAATTCTGCCAGACATTGCCACCCTAGCTCATTCACACAGAAAACTCCTAGTTCATTCACACAAGAAACACCCAGCTCATTGACACAACTCTCTCTCACTCTCAATAACCGAAAATCACAAACCAAAGAACCCCCATTGCCTTGACCAAAACACATCCTGAATAGCCCCTTTACCTCATCAAAACACCCATTTACCTCACCAAAACAGTCCCCAAACCACACCATTACAGTAGCCCAAACCATACCCAAAACAGTCCCCAAATACACCAAGAACAGTAGCCTAAATACAGTAAACGTAGTTACCAGAAAACATCACCGAAAGAACAGCGAAATACAGTAAAAATAGCAGCAAAACAGGGAGAACGGCGACTCAAAACAGTGAGACAACGAACGAGAGCAGTGAACCAGTGAACCAGAGGAGTTGCGGAGTGTTAGCCCTTCCGAAGATCGTGTACCGTACATCCGAGAGGTGATTTAAAAGGTTAGACCTGAGGGCATTTTTTCTATTTATTGTCATTCGTTTTTTTTAATTGTTTTATTCGCATGAGAGTCGTTTGTGGATGCATGTTGTGGCTTTGAATAAAATGGAAAATGTGTCGCCTCTTTGGTATATAGGATGGAAACCCGGACATAAATTTCATAGCCGATTCCGAATGGACGGTAGTATGATCTGTACTCGGGATACAACTTCCACATACCACTTGAGTAAACGGCGCATATTTCGTTTTATGTTGTTGTGATTTGTTTACTATTCGCTACTTGATTTCTGCATGTTATTGGTTTATGTAATGATGAGATAAACGCATGGGCTTAGTAAGTGCAATTAAAGGTCCTCTATTTTGAGAGGTTAAAATCCTTTAACACACGATGCTTTGCCGCGCCGAATGATGTATATTCGGTTGAATGTGAGATATGTTCAATCGGGTATACGAAGTCCGATATTGTTGTCTTTATTTCTTATATGCATCGTGTTATTAGCGTATGTGCTTAGTAAATGCGATTAAAAGTCCTCTAGTTTGAGAGGTTAAAATCCTTTACCACGATGCTTTGCCGCGCCGGATAATGTTATTCGATTGGATGTGAAATATGTTCAATCGGATACACGAAGTCCGATATCATTGTCTTCACTTTTTTATATAAGTATTGTGTTGTTTGCGCATGAGCTTAGTAAATGCGATTAAAGGTCTTCTATTTTGAGAGGTTAAAATCCTTTACCACGATGCTTTGCTGCGCCTTTTAGCCCATCATTATTTATTAGGTGTCATATATTCATCCGTTCATGTATGTGTCATGTTGTTTACTGCATTTTGGAGGTCACTGATGTGACCTCATTCGAACGCATTTCAGAACGCCGCACGAACGCATATTTTCTGTCTCAGCTCGTTCGAACGTGTTTACGAACGCAACTCGAACGCGCATGCATTTTGCCTTATCATGCTTCAGGTCTCATTTCCGTTCGAATGCATTTCGAACGCCATACGAACGTGAGCATTCTGTTCATTTTCGTTTGAACGCGTTTACGAACGCTACTCGAACGCGAACCTTCTGTTTACCGTTCGAACGCGGATACTAACGCCGCACGAACGCCCACGATAAACAGGTCATCTTCCATCACATCTCAAGCATGGTTACTCATTTTGTCATTTCCCTTTTGATTACTCATGTTCTCGCACTTAGTCATTCATTGTGTTCACAAGGTTACATTTTCGTTTCCATGATGCATGTTTGCACGGTAGTAGTTACCTAATTATGCTTCCGCATTCATCCATTCAACATGTTCATGAATTTATATGCTTGCCGTTACTCCAATTTGCTTTCATGCGTGATTATACAATTATTATCTACTGGCATGCCCATGATCGAATGTGATGTGCTTATGACATTGCATGCTAGCTGTATTTATCTTTATGCATGCAAATTGGGACATAGATTATATGCAAATATGAAAATGTGTTACATGTGAACCTAGATGAACTTTTGATGTATGCATGCGAACTAGGAGTAAATTATCCTTTGAAATAAATGTTGTGCTTAGGCTTGGTTGAATTATTGCACAAATCATTTTATTACAAGTGCATAAGTAAGGGACCATTCCGAACCCAACGGTTTGAGGTCTTCCCTTGCGATGGTGAGCGGCGGGCCTTAAACTATTTTCCCGATTCACACCGGGTGGCGACTCCATTATTCTCCGGTTTAGTCCCCCGCGGGCTACTCCGTACTCCCAACCGGGCCGCGAGCCCGGGACAGCATGCGTCACCCAGTTTCTGTTTCCCACATGAAGATGCCACTGTACCCAAAGATGGTGAGAATGATATTCAAGTGATTAGTGCCTTCGATGCTTGGAAACATTCTGAATTCCTATGTATGAATTATGTGCTGAATGGGCTGAGTGATTCCTTGTACAGTGTGTACGCCGGAATGAAAACAGCTAAGTGGCTTTGGGAATCCTTAGATCGAAAATATAAAACTGAGGACACCGGTACTAAGAAATTTATTGTAGGCCGTTTCCTAGATTTTAATATGGTTGACTCCAAAACTGCGTTAACTCAAGTACAAGAATTGCAGATTATTCTAGCAGAAATTCATGCTGAGTGGATGGTTTTAAGTGAAACCTTCCAAGTAGCCTCGATAATTGAAAAATTACCACCTGATTGGAAAGATTTCAAGAATTATTTAAAGCATAAGTGAGAAGAAATGAACATTGAAGACTTGGTTCTTAAGCTTAGAATTGAGGAAGATAACAGAGTATCTGATAAGAGAGGAGTAACTCATGAGGCAAAAGCAAATGTTGTTGAACATGGCCATAAGAACAAGAACCTCAAGAACAAAGGGTCAAAGATAGGCCCTAAATGAGGAATTTCCAAGAAATCCAAATTTCAAGGAAGATGCTTCAACTGTGACAAAATGGTTCACAAGTCTTCTGAGTGCAGACTGCCGAAGAAGAAAAAGATCCAAGAGGCTATGTGATGGAAAATATGATCAAGATGTCTCAGACATTAACCTTTCTACTGTGGTTTCTGAGGTGAATCTGGTGGGTTCTAACCCAAGAGAGTGGTGGATTGACACTGGTGCCACTCGACATGTGTGCTCAGACAAGAGTATGTTCTCTTCATTTGAGCCTGCTGGTAATGGGGAAAAAATATACATGGGAAATTCAGCAACATCTGAGATTGAAGGTCAAGGCAAGGTGATTCTGAAGATGACCTCTGGGAAAGAGTTGACTTTAAATAACGTTCTGTATGTACCAGAAATACGGAAGAATCTTGTGTCTGGATCACTTCTGAACAAGCACGGATTCCAGATGGTGTTCGAGTCTGATAAAGTAGTTTTGACCAAAAATGGCATGTATGTGGGAAAAAGGTATGTAACTGATGGGCTCTTTAAGCTCAATGTAATGGTTGTTAAACCTAAGAATATCAATAAAGCTAGTTCTTCTGCTTATACTGTTGAGTACTCTGATCTATGGCATGGTAGATTAGGACATGTTAATTTTAATTCTTTGCGGAAATTAATTAACATGAATCACATTCCCATTTTTAAAATTGATAACAGACATAAATGTGAAACTTGTGTTGAGGCAAAACTAACTAGATCATCATTTCATAGTATTGAAAGATACTCTGAACCACTTGATCTAATTCATACCGATGTATGTGATTTTAATTCAATACAAACAAGAGGCGGTAATAAATATTTTATTACCTTTATTGATGATTGCATAAGATTTTGCTATATGTATTTGATGAAAAACAAGGACGAAGCTATAGAGAAATTTATTCTCTATAAGAATGAAGTTGAGAACCAACTGAATAAAAGAATTAAGGAGTTAAGAAGTGATCGTGGTGGTGAGTATGTTTTTCCTTTTCAATCACTTTGTGAGCAAAATGGAATCATACATCAAACCACAGCTCCTTATTCACCTCAATCCAATGAGATTGTAGAACGGAAGAATCGTACCTTGAAAGAAATGATGAATGCTATGTTAATCAGCTCTGGATTACCTCAAAATATGTGGGGAGAAGCTGTTTTATCAACTAATTACCTTTCAAATAAGGTATCACAGAAAGAAGCAGGGAAAACTCCTTATGAAATTTGGAAAGGAAAAGTACATTCCTATAAATTTCTACGAGTGTGGGGGTGTCTTGCTAAAGTAATCATTCCTCCGCCTAAGAAGGTGAAGATATGACCAAAAACTGTTGATTGTATTTTCATAGGATATGCACATAACAGTAATGCTTATCGATTTCTTGTGCATGAGTCTAATATACCAGATATTCACAAAAATATGATAATGAAGTCGAGGAATGCATCATTTTTCGAATACATTTTTCCTTGTAAAACTAATTCGAATTCAAATGTGCACAAACGGGCACATGAGGCTATCATTGAAGATAGTCAGGACCAATAACACATAAATGTTCCAGAGGATCATCAAGATGTTGAACTTGAACCAAGACGTAGCAAAAGAGCTAGAACGGAAAAATCATTTGGTCCAGATTTTCTGACATTTTTGCTAGAAATTGATCTTCAAAGCTATAACGAAGCTGTAAGGTCAGCTGATGGTGCATTGTGGAAAGATTCCATCAATAGTGAAATTGAATCCATCTTACAAAATCACACCTGTGAGTTAGTGGACCTTCCTCCAGGGTATAAACCTTTAGGATCCAAGTGGATTTTCAAAAAGAAAATTAAGGCAGATGGATCAATTGACAAGTACAAAGCAAGGCTTGTAATTAAAGGCTACAGACAACGTGAAGGTCTTGATTACTTTGACATTTACTCTCCTGTAACGAGAATAAATTCCATAAGGATGATACTAGCGATTGTAACTTTGCGCAATCTTGAAGTACATCAGATGGATGTGAAAACAACATTTCTAAATGGAGATTTAGATGAAGAAATCTACATGGAACAACCTGAAGGCTTTATAGCTCCAGGACAAGAAAAGCAAGTATGCAAGTTAGTAAAATCCTTGTATGGATTGAAACAAGCTCTGAAACAGTGGCATAAAAAGTTTGACGACACCATGTTGGTAAATGGTTTCAAAATCAATGAATGTGATAAATGTATTTATGTCAGAGAGACAGAAGTGGCTATGCTATTTTATGTCTCTACGTTTATGACATATTGATTGTCGGGAGTGATGTTAAAATGGTGAAATCCACCAAGAATATGCTGAAATCTAAGTTTGACATGAAAGACATGGGTCTAGCAGATGTCATTCTGGGAATAAAAATCTCGAGAAGTCCAGATGGACTTATTCTTGATCAGTCGCACTATATGGATAAAATTCTTGGTAAATTCAACAATGATGATTCTGCTGTGGCTAGAACTCCTTTAGATGTGAGTCTACATCTATCAAAGAATATGGGAGAAGGTATATCTCAAGTAGAATACTCTAGAGTGATCGGGAGTCTGATGTATTTATCGAGTTGTACAAGGCCTGATATAACATGTACAGTAAACAAGCTCAGTAGATATACGAGTAATCCAGGGGTTGTTCACTGGAAAGTAATAGTAAGAATACCCAGGTACCTACGATTTACTAGTAATTATGGGCTGCACTATCATAGATATCCATGCGTAATCGAAGGATACAGTGATACAAACTGGATATCTGATATGAAAGACTCAAAGTCTACCAGTGGCTATGTGTTTACATTAGCAGGTGCAGCTGTATCATGGAAATCCTTCAAATAGACTGTGATAGCCAGATCTACAATGGAATCGAAATTCATTGCATTATATAAGTGTGATGAAGAAGCAGAATGGCTGCGAAATTTTCTAGAGGATATTCCAAGTTGGCCTAAGCCAGTGCCACAATTTGCATTCATTGCGATAGTCAATCTGCAATTGGAAGGGCACATAATAATATGTATAATGGTAAGTCTAGACATATTCGTCGTAGACACAATACCGTTAGAAAATTACTCTCTACTGGAGTTATTTTGATTGACTATGTGAAGTCAAGGATAACATTACGGATCCGCTAACCAAAGGGTTAAACATAGAGTTAGTTGTGAGATCATCGAGGGGAATGGGACTAAAGGCCATTAGATAAATGTTTATTACGAAGGAAAACCCAACATTGTTGACTGGAGATCCCAAGATCTAGGCTCAATGGGACAACTTACTCGTAAAAGACATAATTGGTTCACTGTGGGGGAGTTACCCTCTAGTCCATTCCTATGGTGAAATGAAACAGTGATGCTCGTATGGAAAGAGGTTAAGAAAAGGCTTTTAATGATTCTTATGCGTCGGGAATCCTAGCAGAGTAATACGAGCTACTCTTAAATAAGAAATCATCTATGTGAGAGAGAAGTGGGGCCGCTTCAAAGGGAATTATACGGGGCTTAATTCTTAGAAACTCTTGCAGAACCAGGTAGATGTTCATGGCCAAAATTAACATAATAATGAGAACTTAGATGTGTTAGGTAAAATATATGTGTGATATATGTTTTCATTTACATGAACGACAGTACAGTTCAATGACATCGTGTCCACTGTCAGCTAGTAAATGAGATATATTTTCACAAGGGAAGGTTCAAAGGCTGAGGCCTACCTATCCTATGCATGTGTTGAACCGTTGAACTCTTCAAGGTCAAAACAAAATGTTTCTATAAAATATTTTTATTTGATGTATTTTCGCCAATTTCATTCATGTGAGGGATTGTTGGAAAATGCTCACTAGTAAGCATTTTGAGATACAATTTTAAGCATGGTCCACTTCGTGTTAGTGGTAGTTTTTGAGTGATTCGGATACTCTTCTGTGAGTAGTTCGGAATGGTATATTCATATGCTTAAAATGATGCTTGGGTGAATGAGAAATTGTTGCTCAAAATTCACCCATTCGTGTTGGAAAATAAAGAGAAATAAGCGTGTCCCACATGGGAAAGCTAATAAAGGAAAATTGTGTTTATATATGATTGCTCATATGTAGATGGGTAAGTGTTATAAGGATAGAGGCTCTCTCTACTTGCGCGCGTAGGGGGTGCAAATCAAAATCCGAACAGGCCTGACTCGTGTGCACCCGCGCGTACTGCGTACACGAATGCCGGACCAAATTGTGCGGGCCCGACCCAGTCACTTTTTGCAAGCCTCTTTATTTTTTCAAAGTTCTTTTAAAGTTCCATAACAATTAAATTAATTCTATTAATTAACTGGGTGGTTACATCACATGAAAAGCCTCCCACTAACTCAATTTAATTGGCATGTTTATTTTTTTTAAGGTGGCAGTGTTTTTTCGTTTTGATAAGAGATATAAAAAATATATTGTTTTGTTGAAAGAGTTCGAACACTTCCTGGTTCGTTGAAGACGATTTTGGTGGTGCCCAATCTCGTTTATTTCCGTTGCATCCTGGGAAACAAACGTCTCACGTTCTACTACACCATTCGGTAGGGGACAAATTTATTTTAAGGAGATTGTTGCCGAGTCAACAAGCCTCGGAATTCTATCTGTTTGGTGCCACTGGCTATTCTTGTTGTTGCTTCGATACTGCACTGCCTTCGTTACTGAACTGTTCATGTCACTGGTTCGATACTGCACTGCCTTCGTTACTGATCTGTTCCTATCGCTGGTTCATTGCTGCACCGTCGTGACTAGTTCGCGGTCTGCAGTTGTCCTGAGACTGTGTTTCTTTAATTACTCTTGTTGTGTTGTTTCCTCTATTTATTATAGCAATCGTGTTGTGTTTTACTGTTTGTTCAGAGTCCTTTGTAAGAACACAGTAACCAAATATTTGTAATAGTAACTCCACCAACTCTAGTACCTCTAAACTGCAAGAACTAGAAGAACTCATCGAGCCCGTACCCCACGATTTCTTCATAACCTCTGAAGTCTCTGAGCGGATATACTCTGCAAGTTCTGAACGCAGAAACTCTGACTGCCAATCTCCTCCTTGAGAACTCTGAAGGCTTAGGAAGTTGGGTTTAGTTGTGTTGAAGGTTTAACAAAAAACGGTTTCACCAAACACAAAGAAGACATGAGAAACAAGAAATCTTCAAGGTGAAATAAAAAAGGTTAAAAGTTATAAATATTTTTGGCTTAAGATAATGTGTTTTCAACACTTGTGAATGTGACTCATTATTTGCTTAAATAGGTAGGGCAAAGACAAGAATTTCCTAGTGCTAATTTGGCTTTAAAATATGTCCAAAATAACCTAATTACGCATGGACGTTCAAACGTAATTCAAACGCAAAGTTTCTACCTCCAAGCGTCCGAAAGCAACTCGAACGTAGGTCACAGATTGATTTTGAATGCAATTTAAAACGCTTGTAATTTTCTCGTCCCTTGGCCAAATCATGCGTTTTTTATATGTATGCGATCTTCTTCGAGTCTACTTTCCAATGCAACTAACTTCATGTCAATTGGAGCTCTAAATATTATGGAATATTCAAAAGAGTAAATATCACTCTGATATCTCCATATGATCTTGTCTAATTGCTTTGAGATCTTCAAAA